>NBZA01001554.1:37059-55643 GCA_003054995.1 Aleochara bilineata
CGATGGGTGATGGATGCCATCCGCAAACAAACATACACACATGCTGTGCTCTGCGGCAATCAAGTGTAGAAAGCAATGAGTGACAACAGCAAGTTTACTCTCAGAACGTGCGCTCCATTGAGCAAACATTCACTCTCGATCTGACACAATACTCCTTCCTTTTGCTTCTTCTCAATATTTTTTTCTCTTTTCTAGCGAAAGAAGATATTCACCATGTTGCGAGTGTATAAAATCTATAAAAACGTATAAACAGTCAATCGACAACCAAAAGTGGAGCTTTTTTATATCGATGAAATAGCATCCCTGAATACAAAACGAATGTTCCGCTGCTGCCGACGATGCAGCGCTGTTTGAGGACTCAATTAATTTAAAAAAAGTTTAATCACTTTCGCGGCAGTGAGCACAGAGTACAGAAGCTTCCAAGAAAACAGAAAAATGAAGCTGCAACAAGCAAAAGAAGAAGGAATCCTTTCTACGTCTTGCGGATTGCTTTTTATATTTATTCAACTTTACATTGCATCTTCTTTTGCTGGTCTCGTCTGGCTTGGAACAGGGCTCGTGTGTATGTAATTAGGACGGAATGAATAAAAACAAGCCAGAGTTGAGTTGAGTTGAGAGAAAATTCATTCCGTTTGCTCTGGCGCGATGTGATTGCTTGCGAAGACACGTTGCGAAGACGGTGTCCACTGATCGGTCGTCCTCCAGCAGTAATATAACGAGAAACGTGCCCGTCGCGCCATCAAGGGAATTCCTCGGCGGTTCGGCGGCGCATCTTCGACTCAAATAACAAACATTGTAGCTGGAGCTGGTGCTGGTTGGCTGCGCCCGAATATAGATTCTCTATTTTATAACGCGAAGGCAAGCAAGCGGGCGGGCACCAACCAACTTTATTCAACGAGCTAAGTAAACATGTGTTTGTTTGCATAACGAAAATCGAACAGAGAGATTCGTTCTCTCCGCGTGCGCGTCAACGAAATTGAATAAACTCGGCGCGAGCGAGAGAAGCACTCTCTTCGCATTCGCACATTTGTATTATGCGCGAGAAGCGAGCATATTGGCCCATATTGGGGATGTAGCAATTTCCACAATGCGCTCGCAATTCCCAAATTCACATTCGCATTCGAATTCGCGTTCGCATTCTGTGGCCGAGCAAAGTCCAACCAGGTAGGAACTGTTTACATGGGATACACGTAGATGACTTACCTAAGAAGCAATGTTTCAGTAGATGTAATTTTCCAGGGATAAAATTAAGGCATCAATGTGGAAGAGACACGGCATAATTAGGTCTTGAATGGTTGGCCGAATTCAGCGTTATCCGGGCACCGCCGCCCGCGCTCTTGGCATGGCATATAATATAGATTAAAATCTCTTTGAAAGCAATTTTCTTCAGCGGGCTATCATCTTTTCACCATGCACGCGATGGGAGCGCCAGCGCCCGCATTCGATCATCAGATTACCAAACATCCTTCTTCTCCAGTACCACAGACGCAGCTTTGCCATATCACTCTCGCTCAGTGAAAAAGCAGTGCATATTTCTACGTCAATCGAGGTACTGTGCAGGTTCTTTGCCTTTACTTTTTCTCTTCCCTTCTGCTTTGCAATCAAAATCAAGCGAAGCTAACCAGCGACCGACAGTAATAATGCTCTCATCTATATTCTTTCCTCTCTTTTTTCGGTTACCACCCACGCACACTTCAGTTCACTTCGCCCTCGCATTCGCATTTGCAGATATCGATCAACTGGAAGTTGAGTTGAAATGAGTTGAATTTCACGCACACATTTGATGCTCATCCGCATAAACATATATTTAAAGTGCGAGATTAGATCTCACGTATTCTGTGTCATCGCCAGTGTCGTTGTCATGTCTAGCAGAGCGTGATACACCGCAACGAGACACACACAGGTAATCGAAACGACACGGAGTTCCGTGAAGCCCAATGATACGGGATGTTCGCAAAAAAAGTACTTATCCATGAATACTACTGTCATAATGAGAAATGCCTATTAGCTAGAGAGACTCAGTATAGGTCGCGGCAACGTAACGTAACGCAGGCAATTCCCAGTTTCCTTTGATCACGCCAATGCCTATTTGCTCTTTTGCTCAGTCACCGTCGGCGGATAGATGACTGAGGGGATTGAGTTGATAATCTCGATGCGATGCGAAGTCCCGTCCACGTACATATCTACACCTCTCCTCAAACCCCACTTTGCTTGTGTTGTCTCTTGAGTTGAGAAACGTAGTCAGTCACTGGTTTGCGTAAAATTTGTGTTAGTCACAGCCGAGTGGCAATCGACATCAAATCTGTAAATTTCGGCAGTGATGCCACGTCGGGCCTAGTCGGTCAAATCAGTGACGTACGTTGATCTAAAATAAATGAGATCTGGGGTATGGGTGATGGCGGACTGGGGCTTAGACTGGTTCGCTCTCGCTCTCCTCTAAAGAATTTAATTGGATACGCGAGCTCCACTTTAATTATAAGAAGCTGGGGAGTTGGAGTTGCGAGTTCAAGTCGGTCGGACGGAATGGCGTGGAGGGATGGATCAGCGGGACACTGACGACGTAAAGTTCACGACGATGGAGAGGACGGCTTCGCGTCGAGATAACAAACAATTTGATCTTTTTCTAAAGCTAACAAGATGAACATTATCTATATATATCTGACGAGAATCTATAGACTGAGTAGCGCGCAGCGTCGAAGCCTCGGGCACAACATGATACGACCCTTTATTATAAAGCAGGCGCTCTTCAAATATTTGTAGCGGATTTAATTCGGAAGCGTGTGCACTTTTTGTTCCGGTTGTCTCGTAATGTAGCAACGAACGTCTACTCTGGGAAGTTGACTGCTGGCCCTAAAATCCTTCTTCATCTCAACCCCTCACTCACAACCTCCGACTTCATAATACATCATATTTTATATTTGTTAACTCGATCTTTAGATCTGTTAGGATCTTCCAGGTTTTTGCTTATTTCTGGCTCAAGAAAAAAATTCATTCTCATTGAAAGATAAGATTGGACCCTTTTTTCCATTCTCCAATATAGTGGGTGTACTTGCTCGTTTCGTCTACCTTTATGAGCAGGATCATCACAATAAGTGACCGAAAGTGAGGTACAAGCGTTCCAAAAATGCACGATGCTTCAGCTCCCCTTTGTGTAGAGGTAAAACGTCGATTTGCAATATGAGTACTTCCCGAAGAGCACCGGAGGCAATTGAGAAAGGTATAACGGACGCATAAAGCATTTCCCTACTCATAATTTCGCCTTTTCGTCGTTTACATGGTTTCTTTTTATTATTCGCTTGCAGTCGTAGCAAGAAAAAAAGAAGCGTGGCGTTTATATCCTGTCCCTCCAACCCCAACTCAGATAGGGTCTCATTAGGTTGTTTCCCCGGGTAACAATTGTTACGAAATGCGATTCAAGTTGCAAATGAAAAAATCACGTCAATACACGCGCCGGATATATATTATAGTTTCAAACAAAAAAGGTGATGAAGGAGCCGACCCTTTATGCAAACATCATATGAGAGACGGGACAGGACACAACCACAGGGCACATTTATTGATCTGATTCCTCTTCCGGATATTTTTGGCTCGCATCGTTACGACGTAGCCGGCAGATATACGTTCGTATGTTCGCAGATTCGTTCGTGACAATGTCGGCGACCGAATTGAGGGCGTTGGTGCGAATAGCGGTGGCATTTTCAGCGTTTCCTGACACGACAGCTGTCAGTTGCATGCTTGAGCGAGTGTGCTGCAAATAATGGCGACACATGTAGCCGTTGCGACTGCTGCCGCTTCCGCCACCGTAGAAACCGAACCTGAACCTGATATACTGTGGTGTGGTGTGGTGGGTGCGGATTCTCTGGTAAGAACAGCACTGTCCGCAAGTATCACACACTCGCTCCTCAGACCTTCCTTTCCTTCCAACTTTCATATTCCGCATCCTAACAGCCACGTATACTTCCATCAAAGCGGGATGCACGATGCGAATAATGCGAGGTGTCATTTGACATAAAAATATCCGTCCTTAATAACACGTGACTCCCCTTCTATGAAATTTTTATGAGGACGATACGGTGTTTTTTTCGAGTGCAAGCTACAAGAATCGCAATGTTTCTGCATCATAATAAATGAATAACTTGTTATTCCACCTTCTAATGGCTTTTTGCGAGGATCTCCCAATAGACTGTTCATCAGTTCTTTCTCTTTGCCAATGTGTTTGTATAAATATATTAAAAACATAAACATGGCTTACGGTTCTGAGAGAAATTAGGTTTTTTAATAATGGGACGTGCAACACATTAAGTAAGGACATTAGGCCTTGGATACCTGCCAATTATACTGTTGCATGTGTAATATTTTCCTAGGAAGCAATGCGTGAAACGACCACCAGTTGCTAACGCTCAACACCACACGATATTTCCTGTTGCTCAAGCAAGCAGTGCTGCACTCTGCTCTGCGGCTTTCAGCGTTTCGTTTGTCAGACATTCATTTCGTTCGGTTTGCCATTTGCCTCAACTGTTGCATTCTAAAGAGCTGCCACTTCCAGCGCCGCCGTCGCATTCTTGCCAAATGCAATTCAATCTCGTGCGGTAAGAAACAATTACTTCCTTGCAGCTGGCAGCGGGAAAGCCAGTGCAGTACAGTGATAAATCATGGATGCAAAATTAAAAATGTTTGCCAAGATTAATCATCCAGTGATTGTTTTTTAATAGAACTGTAAAGCCAGCTCAACGCTAAAAAAATCTACGAGCAAATGAGCCCTGCTCTGGAGCAGAGTATTGGGGCCATGATTTATTATTTGCCATGGCAAATTGAGTGCCAGCCGCCCGTGGCGTGGCTTGGCATGGCGTTGGTGCCAATGTCCCGAAAATCGATTAGTCGAAATAATTCTACAATTAATTTGTTCGGTGGGCCGCCTGCAAGCCGACAAAAAGAGCCTTTCTGGCAATAAATATCCCTCGACCACTTGTTGGGCTCCCAGTCTTTCCACACTTTAGCCCTCATCTTGTCCCGACCCGAATATGTATAGATCTCCAACCGAAGCGATTCGAATGTCTGAGCAATTCTCCTGGCTAATAAATGGTTGTATTAAGGTGCACACGGATCGCGTGCACTGCCAATAAAACATTACGATCCTTGTAAATTTTATACGGTTCCACGCCACCAACGGTCGTCATTACTCGGACATTATATGTACTACTCGAAAACACATAGACCCTTTATTCACCAAGCCGGAAACAGAAACGTGCGCAAGCAAGAACACCCTTAATGTTGCATTATTTTGTTGGTTTTTAAGATACCGTTTGATTACCATGCTCGTGGCTAGTTCGGAGACATGCGTGGTATTATTATAAGCCACAGGGAATCCCTTGATAGTATTTCCAAGCACGGAACCCACTTTATAAAACATTACTACTTAAACGAAATTTAATGCTTTAAGTCTTAGTCTTTGCATAGCTGTTCCTTTTTTGGGGTTTAGGAGAGGGCTTTGTGTTCTTTTTGTATTGTCTTGTCATAAATCGAACACTTGTATGTAATGTTGTCCTAAGCCCACTACCACCATCATCATCATCATGATAAGTCTTCTTCAATAAAATATTTTGCAATCGCTTGAAAAATATATACAAGAATGTACCAACCTAGTAACGTATCAATCGTTCAGTAATCGGTGCACAATTGAGCCGTTGAAAAGCAGCTTATTGGAATCAATTGCTGTTACAAGTTAGTAGGTTTTTGATTTGAATCCATATCTGTTTCGCTGGATTTGAAGATCGGCGGGCGGTAGCAGCAGAGCGCTTTTATGTCAGCAAATTTCCTTTTCATTCCGCATTACGCGACCGAATGTGAGCAGTACGCTCGCCGCCGACAGGCAAGGCAATGCTGGAAAGATTCTAGCTAAAAGTGGTTTTAGTCCATGGCTCGGTGCTATTTTCTTTGCACTCCATTTATCTTGTCCCAACGCGAATGCGCTGACCTATTTCACCGGTTCGTCTACTCCCTTCTCTTTTACGAATGCCTGGAACACTCAACTTAACTCATCTCGGACCGTTATAGGTTTTATTATTTTCGAGAATTTTGGCTTCTTTAAGAACATTTATTTTATTCGGGCGTCTATTGAATCATTCAGACATTTCCATCAGGCATAACCATTATTTTGGTAAATGCTCTATATGTCATTGAATAATAAACAAGAATAATCATTTATTCCACATGGAGCAGTCGTAAAACAGACAACTTGTATTGAATTTATTTATAGCTCGTTGTGGTGGTTGCTCGCACGTTCGACTTCAGCCAGTTTTATGCCGAATTGAGCGTAGTAGAGTAGAGTTTCGGGTTGGCACCCGAAACGTGCATGCACCGCCTTCACTATATGTATGTATGTTACTGGAAGCTTTTGTTCGGGGTCGCTCAACAGGTGAAGGCGGCAGTGGCAACAGCGGTAGCAACGGCGTGCGGCCCCCGGGAGCGTTTTACAGACGGGCTTTTGGTAATGCATAAGTGATGACACTGGCTGTCGCTGTGGTCGCCCATAGGTCTACAACCACCCACACCGAAGAAAGCTTCGCGTACACGAATTGAATACAAATAATCCTTGTGTGTCGTGTCTATTTGACCCACGTTCTTACTCCGCGCACAGATTGAGGATGTGCCTTGGATTATTTATTCTAAGGTTCTAGACCTTAAACCGGGTAATTGATAATAGTCGTCTTGGAAACTTTGTAGACCTCCCGGATTATTTGGGTTTGTCACTACATCTCCATCTTTCTACCTTTACCTAGTATCAAAAGTTATAAAGGCAGCGATGGCGAAATAAGCGAAAATTTATCTCTTATGAAAGTGAGTTTATCATAGCACCTCTAACTTGGATCATGGGTAGTTTGGCTGGCTTCTAGTTAGATCCCATATATGGCCACGTACACTAGCGGTACGATGCGATGCACTGTACTATAGCAGACGAGTTTAATGTCTTACTTCTGGATAAACAATTTCGTTAATTAAATCGTTGGCAGTTTACCTTTATGACGGAAACGAAACCCTACACACCATATACACCAGGGAAAAATGACACTGCCTAGGTGTTTAATAACAAACACTAAAACTACCCCTAAGCTATCAAAAAGTCCAACCAATTCAATAAAAAGTTAAATTTTTGCAGAGAAATGCGTAATATTAACGAAAAAGTTCGAAGGTCCAGTTCACATGAAGGAAAAGTGAATTAGGGGTACTTCTCAGTTAATAGGCTGCTTTCAGGGCAGGACTTCAGTGCTGTAATGGAGTGCATTGTGCTCGCAAGCGCTCTCTACTTTCGTGAAAATTCATCCAAACCCATTTTTGACATTAACTCGAATTATGAATTTCCGCTTTGCACTCTTTAGTGTCCATCCTGTATCTTATGTGACTAGTAAATGGCTTTTATACGAATTTTGAGGCAAATTTTTAATAAACGCCCGCTTCTACGCTTTCCAGTAGAAGCGTAGGACCAATTAAAATGGCTGAAAATGTATTATCACTAGTTTAAAGTAATTTTCCGGGATCTCAGGCTGAAGTGTCTTTGTTCTTGAGCGTGGCATTTCGGATGTGGGGTTCCTTCCCAGTGCAATTAATCTTGCTTGATTACTTTTTCTTGAATTAATTACTTCAATTGTTTTTCTCATTTCACTACCTCGATATTCGTCAGCGCACAGATCTGAAACTCTTAAAGGACTTGGAGGAAGTTAGCACTTGAACGTGAGACCAGCAAGCACGACCAAAACTTAAGCACATGCTTAAACTTTAACTAACTACTCGGCACAATAGCTGTATATATAATAATTATCCGTAATGGTCATAAATTTCGCATTAAGTCCCGGAGACTTTAGACTTTAAACTGAAGTTATGCCCTGTAATAAAGCATGAATCAGAGACTACATACAAGTTCATGTCATGGCATGATGATGTGACACATTTTTGCGGAAAGTGGAAAATTTGTGTGCATAAGGAAATTGGCGAACGAACGCCAACGTGGAATGTTCCGTGCGATTGCGCCCATCATCGATCTCATATCAATGGCATGCTGGTTGCGATGGAAATACAAGTGAATCTTTGATCAGATTCCTTCGCACAGCCAGCATGCATGAGATGCCACGCCACGGCGGGACTTTGAAGTTACTTCGTTATAATTTAGTTTCGTTTGAAAAGTTTCAAGAGCCGTACGTTCGTTCACTCCTTCGCTCCTTCGACTTGTGCCAACAATGTGCATGCCCCCATGCTTTCCTCCGGCTGTGAATTTCCTAAAAAGTCGCTCAGGGATATTAAACGCCGCGAACAAGCATGCATGTTATGCTCACGCGTAATGAGTGTTTGTGGAAAATTTAATAAACCCGCCAGCGGAAAGGAAACTCATTTTGGCGACGACGACGCAAAAGCGCAATTTGTTTACAGATTTCGGATATTGCTGCGCGCCGCAAGAAAAATATGAATAATGAATATTACAATTCATTAGCTGCGGGTATGGAGATTGATTGCACACCTGACTGACTCAACGGCTTGGCGTGGCGTTTCCGTTGCGACGTTGAAAATTTATTCGCGAATTAGGCGTTCGCACATGAAATATAAGCATTCACAACAAGCCCCAAGTAAGGAAAATTGTCCCAGGAAATGGGGAACAGCTAGGCAAAGCATTCCTGCAGAAGGGTAATTTTTATATAATTTAATATATTTCCAGAAAAGAGGGTGCATTCTCAAGCGTGAAAAATCCATGGAATTTCCACCGCGCGACATATTTCGGCTCGAAGACCAAAGGCGCTATAATTGAGGTAAAGAAAGGTAAAAAAATGCCGCTGGTTCTATAGTCCCTGGTCCTGATCTTCGTTATAAATTCATATTCCAACTTATATGAAAATTTCATAGTCCACCCTCCCCACCGCGCTGGTCTCTAATTTTTATATTCTAATAAACTTGGAAGTTGAGTCCTAGCGCGCACAAAGGATAATAATGCGCGATACACGGGCGCCCTCCCGGCTGCCTGCTTGTAAACTTTTTCACGTAGCTAATTACAGTCCTTGAGACTTTTCTTGCATGTCAATTATACGCGCGCCTCCGTCACAGAATGTATTCATTCAGACACTCGACGGCAAGGGCGCTCTGATTGGATCATCAATCAAAAATCACTTCGCTTATCGTTATAATACGTCCTCACAACGTAAGGCTTCCTCCTCCTTATGGCAAAATCAAATTTCAAGAAAAATAACTCAAAGGACAATAAATTCCAATAACGGCGCGAGGGAAATCTCTTTATGTCGCTCGGGCGTTTTATTAGCCGATGACAGACACTTGGCAGCAGCGCAGCGCGACGTCGACGTGGAGTGTCGGCGACACTTTGTTACAAAATTCGTTACTTATTATGTTATTACAGCGCTTGAAATCACTTTTGCACTACACTCACAGCAGTGCAGCCATAAAGCTGTTGGCACAATAAGTCATTACGTCATCGTCGTCCACACGCTAGACACTGCTTTCTAGAAACAGAAATCCCTTTGGATATTTACGGCTGTTGCTTGAGATAGATAGACATTGTTGTTATGTGTGTTGCCGTGCCGCCCTAAGTGAACTCCAGGATTGCCCATTATAGGCATTAATGAAAATGGCAAGGGCGCATAAAGGGATGAAAGCAGCGCGGAGCGATCGGCGCTCGCGATAGATCCATTTCCCAAACGCGCGCGCTCGCGCTTGCAGAGGCTGAGAGTGTTTTTATGTTCGTTCCAAATGAAATTGCCAGCCTTGTCTCATTTGAATGTAACACGACCAATGAATATCGCAGTACTGACGTCTTCTTTTCTTTTCTTCACTTTCTTTCTTTTGAAGACATTTTGCCTTTCACAAGATCATCATCTTCATCTCCTTCAGTATATATATACTTATTTGCGCGTTCGTTGCGCCGTAAAATAATAAAATTAATGAGATTTTTGCTTGTCCACCGAGCGACAAACCGACTTATCTTAAACACTTGGATTCGAAATGGTCCGTGTTGATAATTATCTTATATTTACTCACGACGTTTTATCTTGTCTTGGCTGACTTATCTTAATTCGTTTGCTCTCCGGGTAATACTGACTTGGTACAATCAAAAACATTTTAAATCCTTATCAAAATTCAAATGTGTATTTAAAAATTGCGAATCACTTTTAGAACAATTAGTTAAATCTGTTTAAAAGCTTGTTAAGTACTTGGGCGTGCGCGTTGCAAGGCGACGCAAGACGGAGCTGTCATGTCGGTGCTTGGCTAAACCCAAGTCTGAGCAGAACTTTCATGGACCGCCACCGCCTGGGGTAAATTTTATTTTTGAAGAGGTCAGGCTCATCAATGTCAAAGCGCTAATTAGTATTCTGAAGGAAACGCTAAGGCACTTAGCGCGTGGATGCGACAAACAAGCTGCCGACGGCACCACCGTCGCTGATGACAGCGTAAATAGATTTTCCAACCAGTAAACATCGACCAGTATTGCTTTACATGGCAGCAGCGGCGTGCTTTTAAATGTAATTAAAACCTACATTAAATTTGTCAACAAATGCCTACCCAACTCTAGTACAAGCATTCCATAGACTGCCCTGAGAATTAATTAAGATTTTATTAGCGAATTGATAAAACATCCAAAGCCAGCACCAAGTGCAACATTGTACAGTATAATCCCTCTTCCATTAACATTTTTCACGTTTTAGCAATGAACAGTTTTTGTCCAGCCTTTGGTCCATCCGTCCGTCTGCTCGGCGCAGAGAAATATTTAAAATTTTATTCCTGCACATACAGTGCATAGTGCCGCTGCAGGCAGACTGAGCTCTTCCCGCTCCTCGCTGGATTAAAATGGAATAAACAGCACATTTACGTAACATGATAAACAGAAACACGCTTCATGAGTAATGCATGAAAATCCTCGAATCCTGCACCGGCTCAAGCGCAAGGCGAAAACTACCATAGCAGATAGCAGTGTTTCGTTTCGTCCTCACTTCATCCCATTGCATTCTATTAACGTTATTAAAACCAAAGTGAGCTTTTCCTCCTCCTGCTTTAGCCGCATTTGCGTCCGAGTCCTTTTATTTCATTTTGGCGATAAAATGATTGTTCCACGTTGCAAGCACCTTAACATCCATCGATGATTTAATACGTCGCGCCGATAACACAACGTTTTTTTATAACGAGGCTCATAAAGTAAAATACGAGATGCGTATAACAGGGTACAAGCTACAGGAATAATGATAAAATATGTTTAGTTCTATAAATTTTCAATTTTATGCCAATGCACTTAAACTGAAATTTCCGGCGGACGAGCGGGTGGGTGCGCACATTACGCGTATTGATATTACGTATAACGTTGATATAAAATTAATGCGCGTGCGGAAAAGTTTTTTCGGGCCAGCACACGAACAACAAACGAGGGGGCGGCATATTTTGCCGGCGAATAAATTGAGCGCAAATAATTGAAAATGCGCATTACGCATGGCAAAGTTTTTCCGTGCTACCGCCAAAGTTTGTGCATTAAATAATAACACAATTTGAATACTTTTCGGAAGCGCACCCGCCACCGCCATCCCCGTGTTGTTTTTTCTTCTCCTGCTGGCACTTCACTTCCTTCACTTCACTTCACTTTAACTCAGCTCAGCAGCAGCGAGGCTGTGATTTTGCAATTTTGTAATTTTGCAATTTGATAACTTGCCACATAGAAGGTAATAAAATTTAATGCCGCTCTTCACAAGTGGCCTTCTCCGCACCCTCGACAGCAGCCGCAAGCCAGCCGCCCCAGATTGATGTTTCCCACTTGTCGAGAAATGAGTTTTTGCGCACGAAATTAATGCCGAAGCGAGCGAGGAGAAGCGCTTCGCTCGCTGAACTTCGAAAGTGCTTGAATCTCATCCATCTGTGCACGTGCATTCGGGTGGAAGAAGCAAGCGCAGGAGAGAAAAGCTCAACCTGAAGCTGAACTCTTCGGAAGACCTGCAAGGCAGGAGCGTCAAGTAATTTGCTCGATATTAAGGCTTCATTTGCGGTTATTAGTTGTAAATAATAGATGCACGTGCAAGGACTCATGAAAATTTCACTCAACCAGCGGTGGAATTATAATTAAACTCTGCAATTTCTATTGGATAACTGACTAATAATGCGTCAATATAATTTCTAGATGGTCGTGGAGCACCGGCAGCAGCTGCGGAGCAAAGCTTGTTGGTGGCAGGCGAATCGCACCAGACCAGGGGTGGAAAAAGATGGATTACAGTTTGATATGATGAGCTTCGGTGGTGGCATTCTACAACTGGCCTGACTGACTGAAGGCCTGAGCTGAGACGTAGCGGAATGTGTGCACTATGATTGATAACGTTCTCCTCCAACCGTCCAACATCCAGCACATATTATATGCCCTCGGTCGGAAGAGATATCGCGCCCCTTGTCCGAACCGAGCCCCATCTGCCATAATATCGATTAACCAAAGCCACCCACCCAGAACTCCCGGCGAAACATATTGAAGATTTGTTGATTGTACCGCGTCGGATTTAAATTGGTGCGGAAGAAGCGTCTAAGGATGGACGCACATGCATCACGCGCTCCTTTCATTCACTCACTCACTGCAAGGGAAACGATGGGTCAATCAGGCGGCAAAAGTACTTTTAAAGACATAAAACCTCCCTGGTGCTGAAAGATGGACGAATGCCTAAGATCCTCGACGGCGTCTTTGCGCGACTCAAGGAAACCTATTGTGTGGCCGGTCTCGAAATAACTGAACCGTGATAATGTTAAACCTCATTCAACGACGGAGCGCTGTGCAGGGCTGTGTGTCTCCAGCGTACCGTGATGCATGCACCGTGGCCTTCTGTTCAGCCGTTCGCCCAACATTTCGCCAATGCGCTACACGTGAAGACGTTCCCATACTCTCTGCTTTCAGTTATATTATTCCTGTTAATGTTTATGTTAATTTCGCATCGCAGGAGAAGTGTACGCATTTCTTGTAGAAATTTTCAATAAGCCGCTTTGAAAGAATTACACGTGCACAATTCGACTGACGTCAGCGAACGGAAGGAAGAAACTCAGCTGAGAAACTTTGGTCTCGCCACCCTCTGGTGGTTGTCATATACCTATACTGGCTGGCATCCCAAGCGCGTGGAGCGTGCCGAAAGAATAGTTCGCGTAATGAACGACCGCGTACACGGCAAGCGAGTTCATTCAGGAGGGAATATAAAGAAAAGTTTACTGTTGAAATACTTGCAAGGCAGACGCATGTTGCAGACGAAGGCAAGCAAAGGGGTTCAGCTTAAGAAAGAAGAGACCCGTTATGAACCCGACGTTAAATTTCATTTTCCCGACGTAGGCACGCAGCCTAGAGACGAGAAATTCTTCCCGAAGCCGAGTGGAGGATAATATGACTTGAACGTGATACATTTTAATGCCGACCTAATTAGACTCTAAATCTTTCAACGACAAAGAGGAAGACAAAATCACCCAAGCCAAGGCAAAGAAAAGCGACAACAAACCATTGTAAAACTCATCATGGAAAATGTCAACTGATCAATAGTATTAAAAATTCAATCTAGGATCAGGATCAGGCTCAGGCTCAGACCCATGCGAATGACATTGTCAGGTGTGGTTTGCCAATAGCCCTCGCCCGTTCGTTCGTACGTTATATAAAAGTGTCACGCAAATACGACCACCAGACGGGAATGATGGATAGATGTATCAAATATATTGAAGAGCGCGCTTCACACACGCACTGCAGAATAAAAAAAAGTGCCATTGCATTCATTGCATTTTATGCTAATGCACTTTCGTTCACTCGAATGCACAAAGAACGCTTTTTATAGATTTTTAATTCACATGGAGCGACACCAAACGATATACTGCACTGCAGCGTGCTATGTAGACTGGCAGTATTAAATCAAAATAATTATTACTAGCGGAAAACGAGACGAGCATAAAATTGAAATGACATTTTGTTGTGTGGTTTTACGCCATGTTATACCTCCGGCGACGAGGGTGAGGTAGAAATTTGATTTGATTATGATGTAATATGAGTAATGATAAATAACATTTCGGCAACGTTATTGCCTTTCCACTGAAGTAGAAAAACACGTATGATCGAAAATACGGATTTATCATACAAATACCAATGTACGCAGGCATTCTATTAATATTAAATTAGCGTATGCATGCACAATAGAACCTAGAATAGAGAGGAGTAAAGTAAGTACACGTCGGTTGAGTCAGTTGTATGCCTTCCTCCCGAAAACTCGCTCCATGTCTGAGATAAAGTTGGCTTCGCTTTCTTAAGAGGAAAAAATTCCCTGCTCGGATGCTGCCAGCTGAATATACGTAGAATATCAATACCAACGAACAGAGCAGAGCAGAGCATAAATACAATTTGCATTTTTACGTTTTCGTACCGTCAAGATACAGCAGAGTAGAGTCGACATCGAGGACGGCGAGAGAAACGTAACTTAAAGAGACATATGTATCATTCATTGTCTCATGCTAAATTGGTCCGGACGTGATTACGCTTACGCTAAATTGAAATATTGCATAATGCAATGCAAAAATACCAAGCCAAGCCAAATGAAGTGAAGAGATGCATGGTCATTCGACTGTGGGGAGTGAACGGAACGGGTCCCCGGCACTGCTGAGCATGGAGCCTATGTAAATTTCATTTCGTACGTAATCCACTCGCCGAGATTGGTCTCGATTGATGGACGCAAATTGGAAAATAGAGAGGGTTGCAATCTCGACGCGTTGGTGCTGCCGCCTCCCAGTGGTGTTTTCTGCGTGCCACTGCCAGACTTTATTATGTTTACCAAACCACCCCATATTATATTAGCCATCAGAGGTTCACATATCATGATGGATTAAGTTCCTAATAATAGGTATTAATTAATTGGTATTCATTTAAAACTAAGGTATACTCGCAAAGAGACTGAATTATAATGAACCTCCAGGTATTTTATGTAAAGGTCAGGTCGCTGAGACAGCCAGACAACTTGTTTGTTATTTACGTAACCTGTTTGAGTCAGTCAGAGGGAGAGAAGGAAGCCAAGACGCAGAGGCGCCCAAGTTTTTCCAGTCGCTGCCAGGAAGTGCAATCGTACTCCATGTCGCGACAGATAAATAAACATCCACGTTGTACTTCCCAACTTTTATGGATCACATTGAGCAGTTTGCCATTACATTACAGATACCTTGTTCTTTGTTTTCTTTGCAGCGTATGCAGACATAAATAATATCAAGATTAATTAAAGTCCTGTAAATACCAGAATTTACAAAGAACAAACGCAAAAGAAAAACAAATTTATACGATTATAAAGTGTACACTGCTGTACTTTGTGCTACGATGCATGCAAGTACGGTAAACGCTTGGTAAACACTTGGTAAACTCGCGGTATTTATTCGACTGGAGCATATTTTTCGGCGGAGATAAAATATACGAATTGCTGGCTGATAGCCAGGCAACGTCACGAATTAGACCCGCGTTTGCATCGTTTACCCAGAAAAGTACCGAGGACGCCGGAAAACAAACGCCATATCGCAAGTCCACCTCCATCCTTCCCGCCTTCTAACATTCCCATTTGCTAGACCGACGATGAAAAACCCAGTTCCGACAGAAGGAAAACACTTTTAACTGGAAAATCACGACAAACTGCAGTGCATGTGCAGGAATGAAGAGGCTCGTGAGAGCGAAACGAGTGAAAACTCAGCAAGAGCATATCAAAAGAACCTTCTCGCTCATTTCATTCACTCGAGGAGTGTTTGCAAATGTTTTAAATGATGCTGTGTATTTGCATTGCCGGAGTTGCTCCAGTGACGCGATGAGATGAAGAGCACGAGTCTTGCTCTTGGTCACTATGAATATCCACATGGGATACGAATGCGAATACAAATATATTACAACGAGTACTGATGCCCTCCACCTCGAGATAGAAAACACAAAGGGATATCGGATCGCATCAAGGCAGCCTTGCATGTACGACGAGGGTTTGCTCGACCGGGAAATGTGTTTCTGCCGCCGGAAGGATGCGGTCCTGATAGCGACCGTCGACAATATATTCACTATTAATTATGAGACCTCATATATACGCGGTTGCGGCTGCCATGGGGCGGCAATGACAGGAAACTGCAAAATGAACACGAGCTAGATTGAATTGGATTCAACTCAGAATACTAGGTGATGGTATTCTCGTATTCTTCAACATTACGCAGTAATAAACTGCTATAAGTCTAGTGACGTCATCAATGATGATAATAAATAGCATCGCATCAAGGCAAGAGCGCACAAAACGCGCGCGTGCATTTTTACCGGCTGTCTGAAGTTAGATAAGAGTTCAAGTTCTGCACGCTCTCCCTCATCCGTTCTGTGCCCTGCCGTGCCGTGCTGTGCCTCTCCTTACAGGCTTTCCTACTTTGGCGTTGTTGTTTTTCAGTAAATAATGGGATCTGTCATTTTACATTACGGTTCCGGCCGCCTCCGGGAAATACGACCCGTATAGGCTGCGACCTGCTCCCGCCGCCAAGTTACGACCTTGCTCATACACAGACAAGAACCGAGTCACACATGTGAAGACCTTCCTCCTTCACCGTCGCCTTCTCCAAAGATAAAAGCCATAGCCAGACATTTTCTACGAAAAATTAAATCCAAGCGCTTAATCAGGTAAATGAATATAAGCTGACGAAAGCGCGCAAAGCGAATAGGAACGCAGAATGAGTCGAACTAAATTAAATCAGTGAACATTTTATTCCTGAAAACGACGAGCCGTCTGGCAATTTAGAAAGGCTTTCTTCTTCTCTTCCTCCTTGGCGAATCCTTCACCCTCATAAAATGCGCACAATAATGAAATCTCTGAGGATAATGCTATTGGACATTTATTCATGTCCGCGGTATTCTTCTCGTAAGCGCTCTTCGTACTGAATCAGAAATTTCGATATTTTGCAAAGCTAGCTGCCTGAATGTCTGGTTGAGTATGCAGTCCTAGAGGTAAGTGCAGAACAACATTGATAAAACGCATGAAAGCCTTGCAGGTACGTGGCAGTGGCGGATAGAAGAAGAATGGAACATTTCAAAATATATTTAATTTCACGTCCGTGTAGGATGCCTGCCTGCGGAGAAGCGAAATCCGTTCTCTGGAGATAATAACTTTTAGGAGTTAATATGGGCCAGAGTACAGACTAACATAATATGAGTTGACTGCTACACATGTTGCCGAAGCCGGGGAGAGAGAGGTAGTAGTCTGTACGTCAGTTCGTTCGTTCGTATGTAGGACTAATCCACGGCCAGAGGAAAGCTGCGGGGAAAGCTCCCTGCCCTGCACATGCAAGTAAAGGAAACGAACTACCATCACCTCTAGTCCACTTTAATGGTTTAGGGGAATTGCTTACTTTGTTTGTGCCGAGAACACTAAGAAAGGCATCTCTAAGGTTAGATTGGAGTTTCAGTAACAATTAAGTAATATCATCTCGCGTCGCAAAAGCAGTGAGTACCGCATACAAAACTAAAACTCATAAATTAATCCTCGTCCAAGCAAAACCCAACCCAAGGTGTGGGACCCAGCGCTTCATTAATTTGATTGCAGAATGGAATAGTTTACACGGGCGATGATGTCTTGATAATGCGCGGCACGGGCAGTTGGCATTGTTATTCATGGAGGATAAAGACACGTCCGTCTAAATTAATTTAGCCTATTAGCAGAGCTTGCCGCCGTGTCGCATAGAACACGCCCGTTGGCTATCAGTTGTTGATACACCCAGTGCAGTGTGCGGCCACATTCATCAGACTAAAGTTATTTGCGGACAGACACTCTATTCCACTGCCAACTGTCCAACGCCAGAGCTTTGGCTCTGGCGTTGAGAGAAGGTGAGTGAGCAGAGTCGAGTGGTAAGAAGAAAATGTTCTCTTCTGTTCTCGGCATCGTAGAGCAACGAGGACTAGCCCCAATTAGCATCTCAGTTTGTACACAAACATGAAGGGCTGCTTAATGGATCTGATGGACCGAGTCTGATTGGACTTAATTAGCTGTTCGCAATGTTTACTAAAGAGCCCCGGCTATGGGTCCGGCTTCTGGTGGAGCGCGATGCTCTGCATCATCGGCGATTCCCGAGGCTAGACAAGCCTTGACCGTTAAGAGGATTCCGCTGACTAGATATACACACACATATTGTGCGCCCACCGCCGCCACTCTTCATCTCATCTCTAGAGCCACCCCGAACTCAGAACCAGAGGAATACGGGAATACAATCATCGGCCAAGAGCATCAAACTCAAACGCTTGCGCTTGCCCGAATTCTGATTCCGCTTCAGATTTAAGTTCAGGTTCACCAACCCTGGAACCTTCCTCTCATTGATCATTCCGCACTTTTGCATTAGGGATTCTTCAGGTACTCCCATCATGGGCTTTTATCAATAATTATCGATAACCCTTTTAATCCGATGATCAGTTAAACCCCTCTAAATATTTCCGGTTGGTAGTGATTTCTAAGATTCCACAAATTCTGATGCAAATAACCGAAGGGCACGGAACAGATCTGTGAGCGAGTGGACCTTCGACGTATTTATGCAACAGCCAAGCGTGTGGATGAGTGGCAAACATG
>NBZA01001556.1:0-15315 GCA_003054995.1 Aleochara bilineata
AAATTGTTGAAAAGTGCAGAAGAAATGACCGTGTTAAATAAAAGAATTTAATCACTGCAAGCAAGCTTCGAGAAGGTTATCTTAAGATATCAGGCATTTTTCCATCTTAGACAAGAATCTCAACTTCAATTAGTCTTTGATTACTACCTCCTTCTGAGTTGAGTGAGTGCAGTTGACGCCTTGGCTTGCATTTGCTTGATACGGGACGTTCGTTGAAGTAAGCAGTGGTTAAAGTAGTACAAGTTTACTTGACTTGACTTGCGTTGCGTTGATGACTTAAGTCTTAAGTCATACCACGCACGATCCTCACATCTAGCAAAGTAATCCAACACGTGATACGCGGCTGATGAGTCTTATGATGGATTAGTGCTTATTAAACAAAATTTTTCAGCAGCAGTTGGCTCACGTTCCTCAAGTTTCTTCTTCATTTAATCTTATCTCAAATGCATGCATGCATGGCAGGCAGATTTCTTCTTCTTCTTCTTTAACATAAATCGTGAAGTAGCCAACTAACTATTTTAACAAGCAAAGCAAAGCAAACTACCGTAAGATAACTAAAATTCACAAAACTCTTCTTCTATTCGACGCCTTCCATCTTGTCCCAAAGATTTAAATACCTTTTACTTTCATTACGAATATCAACTAGATACTTACATGTAAGTATGTAAATTCATATTTTATTATTTAAAACTAAGCTGAATGCCATTAAATGCCAAACAAACAAGTCAAGTCAACTAAAACCAAACAAAAGTAACTCACAAACGCAAATTCTAATAAGAAATGAAATAAATTGAATCGAATAAGAAGAAAGATTGGCAATCATGTAAATTTATTCATGCATGCCTAGCCTGCATGACGCTGTCGTGTCTTACAATCAGCGAGCTTATTCCAGAATGATTTCGCTTGTTTGTACTCACTCACTCACTGAAATATTACATAAACTTGAAGGAATGTCATGTTTCTATAATATTACCACTTAAAGCAAGCAATCTTAGGCGAAATATGTATGTAATAGGTACTGAACCACGCATTGTAACTTTATAATAAATTTTGAATGCAATTTCGCATGCAAACTGCGATTACATTGTTCCCCGAAAAGCAATAAACATCTAATTTGAAAACCGTAATTGATTTCGTCCATATCAGCAAGGCACGTAGAAAGCGCATACACAACTCATAAGGTGCAATAAATTTGCAACAAAAGTGTGAATAAATAAACAAACCAAACTGAAATTATCATGACAGCCATAAACAGCCAACAACAAACAAATACATACATATATGCACATACAATCAGCGAAACGAAACGAAAAGAAAAACGAAGGAAAGAGTTTAAATTCAATTCCTGCCTGTACAGAGAAACGTCTTAAATTTTCGAAAATCGAATTGAAAATTAGGAAGGTAAGCACTTTCTATTTCGATTAGATTCAATTCACTTGGCGTACTCGTACATGTGCGAATCGAATGCACGATTTTAATCGTCCTCCCCGTCTTCTAATCGAAAAATCTTCATATAGTAGAATTCAATTCACTTCACTAAGAATATTTGCATATGTAGGTATCTGGCTGCATTGTATTGTTTCACAATTGCTACAGCTATCGCTGACGCCACTTGCACATGCCTTGTAGAGAAGAAACTTTGAAACATTAATGATGATTCACACTCTAAAACTTCCAAGATGCTCTTTTGCACCTTAGAGAACAACCTAAGAAGCAGAAGAAGACTTTCTTTGCTCCTAGGCTAAGCTAAATCTATTGTTGTTTTACAAGACTGACGTGTAAATAATCAAATTAATTAATTAATTTAATTGTTTTCGTCTAATTTAAAACCAAAGAAACACTTTGTATAGCCATAAACGAACAAGTGTGGGTTGTCGTAAGTAAAATGTGTAGGAAAACTACACTACCACCGACTCCATAGTCTCCTCTCTTCTCTGCAACTCCTTCATAAGATTTTGTTCTTCTTACTAGTTAACCAATAAGATAGATTAAGACGATCAAGAAATTGCAAACACTAAACACATCAAATTCGATGTCTATTCCTGGCGCCTTGTCTTGCCTTATCTAGCGTGGGTGTGAAGGAATTTGCTGTGCTGTTTGAGAAATGAAATCTAAGGATTTCCTAGTGGCCTGGCGATCTATTTACGGTTTGCCATCGGCGTGACGCAAGAACGCCCCAGAGACACAAGTTGTTGCAAAAATCTCCTCCGGACACAAGACACAAGCTGCTCTATTTATATCACTGATCCAGAATAGAGGACGAAAGAAAGAGAGCAGAATAGCAAATTGCGCGGCGTGATCTTTAAGTCAACTGAAGTCGGCTTGGAATTCAGAAAGAGACCTAAATATCCTAGAGCAGCAACCTGACCTGTGCTCTAAATTCACAAATGAAAAGGGAGCAATTGCATATCTCCCATTCATAACGAATAAGAAAACTGCAACATTACTTAAGCGCGTTTGTAGAACAAACAGAAAAGACATTACTTACATACATACTTTACAATATGGTGTAACGTACCGTTAGTCAAATACAGAAGACTGACATTGGTAAAAAGTCATAACGAGTAATAATGCTCAACGTAAATAAATAATAAACGTCCGTTTCAATACGAGGACATGACAAACGGCTTGAAAAGTAATGCTTCTTCTTCTTATGCTCATTCTTCTGCTGTTTGAGGAACAATGAATGAACTTCTTTCATTGCTTTCTTAATGTCTCTTAAGCAAAGTCGGTACATAAGCATAGTACACAGTAAATGTCCGAGCAAATACAATTCTTATTGTTAATAAAGTAAATATTTATGTACGAAGAAGCACTAAGCCGAAGAAAATTCTTCTTAAACACTTGAAATATTTAAAAACTATTTAAAAAGAATTATTCGGGCAATTTAAATGTTATTTTAGCGTAAAAACGGAAGTGCTAATCCATTTATCGTAGGCTAGTTGGCTAAGAATAAACACGTTGAGTCGGTAAGTTTCGTCATTGCCATCGACAGAAATAAATTCATACGGAATTCGGACGTCAACTGTACACTCTCAGTCTAAGAACGGAAGGCAAGAAGCAAGACACACAGTCCTGTTATGCCCGTACGCAACCAAATAATTGCATTGAATTGAACTTAATTGGCGTTCAAAAACGCTGTGCACGAGACTCAGCTCGCTAAGTAACTGTCTCATTCATGTCCTAAATTTTAATCTACAACAAATCCGCACGAATTTCATGGTTTTAAACAAAACTGTTACCAAACAGAACACAAAAACTACACTAAGTACATATCTACAAATCAAATAAATACAGAAATACCTCAATTTCACCGTTAAACAGAGTATACCTGTACATTACATTCGGTCCTATAATTATCTACATGCAATGCAAACAATTCGGCGAAAAAAAATTGAAATTGACTGCAATTATCTTAATTAATTATTCGATTCTTGAAAGATGCTCTTACGAAATTTCCCAACACAACAACCATCTGAAATCTAAAGTTTTCGAACCCACATACTCGTAGATAGGTACATACGTACTAATAAGAAACACGTCTTAATTTTGAGGCCAGACCATTAATCACCAACGCATTATTTTATTATTTGTCATGCGCATTTCTTTTTCGGCAATAAATCTTCATCTTGGTCATGTATTTCTCAATATTTCTTCTCCTTATGAAGTGTTTATACCCGACTATAAATCAGAAAGAAGATAAAACATGCTTCGACTCATTCAATCAGAGTGTGAAGCTGAAGAAACTATCTTTCCAAGATGTGTACCCCTATCTGTGATTATTCCTGATATACAGGTATGTATGTAAATATTTCAAACCTAATACGTGCGGTTTGTCATCTTTTCGTGTGTGTTTTTTTTAAAATTTCATATCATTTTTCAAACTTCAAAGCGAAGAATAGAGCGCGTTTCCATGTTCAATATTTCGTTGTCATGTCATCGGCCTGAAAGGCATTGTTTCAAAAGATATATACACCTACAATCATTCATACACAATACGTACATACATATGTAAAGTGATAAATAAATAAATGACGTTAAGTCTTGCTTGTCTGAGGCTGGGTGCATCTTATTGTTAAGTTCTTGCCTTGCATCTTGCTTCTTGGTATACGAGTACAAAGATGCTAATGACTCAAGTGTGGGTGGCTTAAGAGCCTGCCTGCAGTTTTAAATTAAACAGAACAACGCCGCTCAACTCAATGGTTGTTGTTACACGCATGAAAAGACACGTTCAATAAATGTCTTGGTTGTTCGTTGGACTCAGAATAAAGCTAAACTTAAAGTAAAAGACATTTAAATGATGAATTCTGATTCGTCACCAAACTGAAAATCATTGCAAGTTCAATATTGAAATGTACTGTAATGAGAATATGTATTCATGAGTACAAAACCAAGCCAGGCTAGGCCAGGCAAAATTTACTGCACTTCTTAGACTTTCGAATTGCGTGGGTGTTTTTCTTAGTAGGTAAACAGCCAACAGAACAGAGCAGAATTCAGTTTTTATTATTGCCAGACTGTTGTTTCTTCGATGCAACAACTAAATAGACCAGCAAACAAGCAGGCAGGCAGCAAAGCACGTTCGTTCGTTCGTTGTTTGGTAGTTATAATGTTATAAAATCTACAAAAATACGCCGGTTCTAAAGCAACAACAGTATGACGAATGCGCGATTTCATGTTCTAGTAATTTTGCGACCAAGTGCTACCTACCATTAAGCACCGAGTATAGGTACTTTTTATTAATAAATTCGAAATTCTTGTGAGTCACAAACGTCTCGAGTTAAGACGTTTAAAGCAGGGCGCAAGCACAAAGCTAAATTTAACCTGACAATAAAGAAGTAAAGTATTGAGGACATTGAGCAATCAATGCATGAATGAATGAAATTGTACAAACATTCCAAAGAAGTTGCGCTAGCGCCTTTGAAGTGCAGGAAGGAAGTTGCAAAGCATTTGAAAATTAGACTAAAGTGTGAACACTTTTATGTTTATACAACTTTTCGGCCTCTTTTGACTGTAAAACGTCTTTAATTTCGATCAAAAGTCAATGTTTAAAGTCGAATATCTCGGGGTCTTTGGCGATTATCGCAAAACTGTTTTCAGTTTCGGAATCTGCGCGGCTGAAACTTTCTTTTACATCGAAATTTTAAATTATATCGCGTATTAGTTCATATGCAAATGCCAATCTTAGATTCTTTTTCTTAACCTACGTGTATTCACATTAAAAACAGACTGTGCCTTGACACAACATACCCATCTTTTGCATTAGCTTTTTTCTGGGTGTGTAATTCAACACCAATTGCCTTTTCATTGCACTTGTCTTAAGAAGCACCTGAAAAGAATAACCAAAAACGGCAACGGAAAGAGACTTTTCGAAGTGATGGTAAATAAAGAATGAACAAGAAGAAAGCAGGCTTAGTGTACCTACCAGTTGAATTTCAATTGAAATGAATTCAATTGCATTGAATTACAAGTACACTACATTGCACAGCCTTTATTTAAGACAAGACAAGACAAACTAGAAAAGTATGTTCTTATTTTGACCTATTTCCTTCGTCTTGTCTTAGAAGAAGACACCCGGAGGGCATTTGAGAACAGAAAAATGCATAGGCGTGTGCTAGAAACAATTAAAAAGTCTAATCTTACGTTACGTAAATTTAAGATTTAATGCGTAAGAAAAAAACCAAGACGGAATTGTATCTTGCCATCGAAGATTGCCCAAGCCTAGAGAGCAAAGGCGGGTGTCTAAGCATAAAATTAATTGTTTTTGTTTTCTTGTCTTCAAATTTGATTTCGTGTATGTACATTTACACATTTCAACCACACAGCAAGCTGGAGCTTTAAGAAAACTTCAAGAAAGAGAGAAAATAGAAAGTTCTAGCCCTTCAGAAACAATAATCCATGACGGCTGATGTGAAATGTATAATTTTACAGACAGTTACGCCTTCTTTAACATCAACTATTATTAAGAAGTTAGATAAATAAATTTATCTTCACAATTCCTTCTAAAATGTCCTGTATTTTAAAGAAAACATTTGATAATAAGTTTGCTCCAAGGAATTATTTTCATAAATATTAACCCATTAATTATTTCGGTTAATTACTAAAAAACTCAATATGTACATAAAAAATTACACCTAATTATTCATCTTCGTCCACTTTTTCTACAAACTGCCAAGTGCTCAAGAAAGTAGACCTCACTCATCTCTAGGAGAAAAGCACAAGGCACAAACGCACGCGCAAGGATATATCTCATCGCTCTTCCGGTACCACAGCAGAATTAAGTCTTTAAATAGCAATGAGTCATGGTATAATAAGTCATAATAATAAAGTAATAAATTGCCAGAGACTAACTTACAGACAAGAAAAAAACTAATTTGCAAAACCCGACAAGACGTAAGCTTTCAAGTATGTACCATATATCCACCTCATAAATACATAGATACTCTAAGAAACTTTGATTTCCAATACCGGATCAGAAAGACCATCATCATCATCGTCTTTGTCCAGCATTATTTCAACTTAATTACTCTTGCTGTGAATCAAATCCCCGCAGCTTTTATAATTCAGCGAAGAGAAGAAGCCCAGATTCCTACAGTCTTGCTTATTCTTGCTTGCAATCTGATCAAGAAATGATGTCATCATCACAAGATCTTCATATAAGATAAAAATTATAATAAAACATCTTCCATTCGTAGTTTAAAAGCCAATTCATCTTGATGTGTTTTGATTGACCGAAAGAAAACTTAATTAATAATAAATTCACATAAAAAACTAGTCTAAAACTGACTTGAATTGAACTAAATCAGAGTGAAATTTATTTTATTTCACATTTAAACTTCAATTTATATCAAATCCAATTCAATATTCACCTATTTAGCAAAACTGTTTCTTTAAAAGTAGTTTACTACTTCTAGGTATTCTAATTTATGACATTTTTACGCAAGTTCTTCAGCCTTGAGCCTAGTCGTGACTAACTTTTGGCCTTTTTCATTATCTGCCAGCCACTGTTTCTGTTTCTTTGTTGTGGGGCAATTATATGGCTATTTGACAGCTATATGTAAATGAATGTTTGTAAAAGAAGCAAAACGAGGTTACGTCACTTCCTCGCTTAAAAACTCGTTTGCAAATTACTTTTAAATTGAATATTTCACTTCAAAAACAATAAAAAAAATACTTGAAATACACATATATAATCAGTGTTGTTATTGTTATTTCATTGTCCTTTTGTGACCTCTGTTAACCCAAGTTTCTATTGATTTTTTCTTCCAGACTATTCTCTAAAGAACTTAACTATGTACTAACTTCCTTCCAGCAACTATCAAGACAGGGCTGGGCAAGGCAAGGCAAAGCAGGAGTGAAAAGAGTTGATAGTGGCAGGACAAGACAGGCCAGTACGTCTACCTCTACGTAATTAATTAAAGCTTAATCAAGGCAAGTAATGATTAAAGACACATGCATTGCATGTTTCTTCCCGATTTCTTGTCAGAGCAAACGAAGACAAGACAAGATAAGACAAGTACAACCAAGAGAATAAGTAAGTGCTTTATATGCAAGTGATGCAGTGATGTATGCAAAGAAGAGAAATTTTAAATGCAATTACATCTTCACAAGACAAGCCACACAACAAATATACTTATACTTAAGTACAAGGTACGAGTACAAGTCACTCAATAAGACCCAAGACCAGATGGCTATCAGGAAGGAAGGAGTCTGATATGATGATAAAGCGATAAGAAAAATACGGTACTTAATAAGTAACAACAATGCCTGACTGGCTGGCTGGCTGTACAAAAGTCAAGAGAGAGCTGAACCCTTCAATCAACTGAGAGCCAGCCAACAACAACAGAAGAAACTTTCCTTGTCAGTCAAATCAAACCAAAGCCAATTGCCAGCCAATATCTCAAAACTACGCTTCCACCATTCCTCCTTAAGAAGCAAGCAAGGCAAGTGACTCGAGAAAGTATATTAAACAATCCGTATCATTGTTTTACAATCCATCAACTTCTTAAGTTTCTTAATAATATTTTGCCTTTCCGTTTCTTAATGACTCTTTCTTCCTTAAACTTAAATCCAACCCAAGCCAATTGCAAAAGTCTTTCTGGACTTTCTTTTCGATTAATTATTGATCGTTTGCTCCGTTCGATGAAAGCGAACGCGCAAGCAGCTAGCTAGCTAGCTACCGTACTATAAAAGATAATGAATGACATGACGTTCAATTTCAGCTTCTACTATATAGCCCGGCGCGCGGCGGTTTGACCGCAATAAATGCACCCTTTATTTTAGTTCCACATGACTTGGTTTCCATTTCATTTTGCATTCATGCTCATTTCGTGCGCTGTTGGTGGTCTACCTACATATCTAACTAACTGAAAAGAAACTCTTTGTCTTAAGAAATCCAAGCAAGCAGCTCATGAAGAAATTGAAAATCAATCAAGTTATATAACAACATACGTAAACTTATAATTTCCTGAACGTTTTCTTATCAACTTGGGCAAAAATAAAGCTCGAGAAGTATGTACGTGCTCTGCTCATGATTTTAAAGTTAATATTTTGAAAATAATTTTGTTCTTTTATTGCTGCATCGTAACTAAACTTAACTACGAGTAATACATATTTCTTTCAAACAACGTCTGTTCCTTCGTACTTGAGAGTAAATCTTGCGAGGAAACCGTGCGTGTCTGGCAAGAGGTTTGTTAGTGTCTTACGTGGCGTGGCGTGGCGTTTGTTATGTTCTTGCTAATGCCTGTAAAATCTGATTGTTTTGTTTAATTTTCCTTCGTTCGTTCTGTTTCATTTGCTTTACTTATTTTTATGACGTTATGTTATGTTCCAGGCCGCTTGCAAAATCGTGCCTTTGCTGGCTTGGTTTTTCTTCAACCAACTACAAGACCCAAGACTTAACAACACAACATCTTAAGATTCTGGGTTACTTATAGAAGTATAAGCCAGCCAGCCAGGCTTTTAATAACCTTATTTCTTACTTCTTAAGCCTTCCTTCCTTCTTCGATCGATGGCTCGGCACGATCCAAGAAGTGATTAAGTTTTTTCGCACCTTTCAATATCTCGTTTTTCGCGATTCTTATTCTTTACGGTTTCTTATTATTTTTTTGCTTCCACCATTTATTTCTTCACAGAGAATTTCATGCGCTTTCATGTCTTAATAACAACAATCCATTCTTTCATTCTTCTTCAGCGATTGTTAAACGTTACTCTTGTGCACCAAGAGTAAGTGCATCAAATCGGCGAATTTATCAAGAAGCACGTTTGTAATCTTAGAGTTTAAGCTCAAGCTCACCTTAGTTATGAACCTTTAAATCGCCATCTACAAGGTTACATACATCTAACCACATATATCTAACCAGTGGCAGTGGTGAAACATCTCATCTCTTCTTACTTTTATAAAACGCATCTGTTTCTATACCTACCAAAACGGTTGTAAGTTACATTACATTACACACATCCAAGGTGTAATAAAGTTGATTAGTGGCTAGGCCTAGCCTGGCCTGGCATGGCCTTCTGCCCAGATGAAAAATTGCTACTCGCATTTCCTCTTTTGCTGGTGCGTTTGCGCTTGTGCTTGACCGATACAAACATCAACGCAAACACAGATGCAACGCAAGCAACAACACGCAATTGCATCGTTAGTGCCAAATGGCAATTAGCTCTTGAATTGTAATTCATTTCCTCTTCTCTGTTATAAAATATGCGTTCACGCTCGGTTTAAATTTAGGCATTGATGCTGTCATTGTTATTGTTATACATGTATCACTACGCCTTATTCTTACACCCTTCTCAGTTAATGCATACATTATGTTACTTAGTAACCATACTTTACTTTGCGTTCCTGTTTCCAGTGCAGGAGACAGAATGAAACGAGATGAGATGAGATGAGATGGATTGTGGTGCGTTTAATAATAGTTAGAGGTTCGACGAAGGCACGTAGTAATGAACTTTAGATGCTTACATAAATAGATAAAAGTATGCACAGTCACTAACAATCTTTACCAACTTTCAGTCTGCCCATTTTTCAATTGATTTTTTCAAGAAAATGAATAAATATTTCGAATGGCTATCAAATATGCCAATTAGGGAGGCAACACGTGTACGATTTCCTGCGTTTTCCTGAGAGTTTACGATTTAATTCAGCAATAACTAAACACAAAGTCACAATATATTATGCTCTTCCATATGTAGTAGGTGAATAGTAAGTAAGTAAGTAATAGAGCACGAGTGACAGTCGTAAAGTAAGCACTATGTACTGTTACTTTACTTTGCTTTAGTTAAATTTATAGCGACTTTAGTGATATTATTTCACTCAAATTGTGGAAGAAAACAGTTACCCACCTTTACTTTTGTACGTTTACGTACATTTCTCTACAGCAAACTAACAATAATAAAGTGTTTGAATATTAGGACACATATAACAAGATAAAGAAATTAATTGACAGACGTGGAAGAAGTGAAGTGATTTGCATTCAAACTGTGCCATTACTCTATTTTCTCTGATTCAAATATGTAATCTCATGCGTGGAATTACAATATGTATTATAGCTCTCACTATCACACATCTAATACGCACGCGTTTTATTCATCTAATCAATTCAATTCAATTCAATCTAAAAGACTATTACCTTTTTCATGTCAAAGGAACAAGAAGCGAAGAGAAAAGAAAGGTGCTTGCCTCATAACTTCAATTTGTCAGATTGCAGTTTCAGTTCAATTAATTTTACACACCAAACGTGGAGTAAAAAGTCTACATACTTTGATTTAGGTTTAGTTCCTGATAAAATACAAAGCAACGCTGATTTGATTTGATTTATGAAAATACTAACTAAGCATCCAAACTATTTCAAAGTAAATTCAAGAATACGCATGCTTCTTGTGTGGTTTGTTGTGTCAGTTAACTCCGACCAGTCACTCCTTTTGCGGTTGGGTTAAACATTAATAAATTTTTAAATAATCCGTTCCGTGCAGCTCAGTTTACATAAAACTACCAAGAAAGCCCCCAAATATGAAACTTTATGGCAAACTTTCAAAAGCACATTCGCTGCTTTGTTTACTTCATCCACGTTGCTTCGTATACATTTTCTACGTGCAGTTATATCGTCGTGCCTACACTACAACAACCGTCATGTCATATGCAATTCTTGCAAATGTACAGCGTGATTAGGGAGCGATTATAATCACATCAGCGTTGTTTTTACACGTTACAGCTACCTACAATAGCACTACTATATAAAAAACTACACAAACGTAGTAAACTAACGGTGAACTAACTAACTAATAACAACTGAACCAACAGAGTTCTCTTACATTTTCTATTTCAATTCTTCCGGCATCATTCTAAAAGTAGTACCTGAACAAGTTTAAAGCCACTGAAATTGAAACTATTTACAAAAATAAATCACAATTAAGAAGACACCAACCAACCCCTAGCTTCTGCAATTCTAAGACGCCGTCAAGTCTCAAGCAGACTCATTAAAAACCAATCGTCATCAATTGTAACCAAAGTAATTTGTTGTGTTTAAATTCTGAGCACATAATTAATTTCCTTGCGAAATAAATGACTAAGTTTGATTTGATGTGAAGCCGAAATGCAACGAAACGAATTAATAGTGAGCATATATGCAAAGTGCATATCTTGTAAGACATAAACACATAGATTTACGTGCATTCGTCGGCTTGCCAAAGCACACACAGGCAATTAATATTCAATTCATGCAGTTACTGAGTGGTGCCTGCTTGGCATGGTATGACTTCTGTTACATTATAAAATTTCCGCAATTAATTTATCTGCAATTTATCTCCGACTGGGTTCAAACGTGCGCGAAGACTTTTTCCTTTTTCCTCACCATTGCAATTTGTTCATAACTAACAACTATGTACATATGTACATGACTAATTAAAACTCTTTTTACAGTTTGTTTACTCATGCAAATTGTACATACGCGTTAACTATTTGATTGTTATTGTAATCATGTTTCTTGCATTTCTTAATGCATTTACATTGCTTCTTCGTGCATAAGTCTTAATTGTCTTCTTTCTGTCTTAAGTCTTAAGTGAAAGACAAGATAAAACAAGGCAAGACAACACATGACAAGACAACAGCTGCGATTTAAATTAAAGTTAAGCTAAGTAAAGTTAAGAATAGTGTTAAGTGTTATTAATTGACATCGAAACGTGACAGCACTTTACATATTATTCCCATGCATACTTATGAAAACCGATGATTGATGACAACGACGAACCATTTCCCTAATTCTTAGGCCATTTTGATATTTTATACGCCAATAATAATAAAATTTAACGCAAGATAATTCACATATTACATTACATTATGTACTTGTAAGCGTTGTTTGCAAATTGCTAATTGTTCTTGAGCACCTTCTGCCTCATCTTAAGAAACGTTTCACCAAACAGACCTGAGCATGAAGTAATCATCCAAAGAGTAATAACAATTTCGTTTGTTCATATAGGCTGAGGTTAAGCACGAATAATAAGTCACGACAACACACAATATAAAATACACTTAAGACAACACAATGCAAGACACGAGGATATGATACTAAACGACAAAATGTTTCTGGTGTAACGCAACCGGAAAAGCGAAAGATTAGACACATCGCATCGCACAAAATATGATTGACAAGCGAAAAAGCTAATCGTACATTGCCTTCTGCCTTCTTTCTGGTACAAACACAAAACAAAGTATGAACTGCACAGTGCAGTGCAGTATAAACAGTACGTACGTAATAGTGATGTAACGAATATTCGCATTCGCATTCGCATTCGCGAATATTCGCATATTTTTCAATATTCGCATTCGCATTCGCATTCGCAAAAATTATGCTAATACTTAGCGAATGTTTTTAATAATCAAAAAGGAAAATTATTAAACTTTAAATATCTAATGTATTAATGTCTTTAAGACTGCGCAAATGTTTCCAACGTCTTAAGTTGGGGTGCCTTTGGGGTGCGTACCGCAATTTCTAGAAGGTTGCAGAAACGCGCATTATCTTGGTGCGCAATATTGCCGAACACATGTTTTTATGCCACTTTGTCCCTTAAATATCATATTCGCATTCGCATTCGCATTCGCGAATGTTGAAGATAAATATTCGCATTCGCATTCGCATTCGCGAATGTGAAAAATCCAACATTCGTTACATCACTAGTACGTAATAGTAAAAGGAAATACGCAGGCGGTTGTGACTGCAGTGCAGTGCAAAGATAACACAGTGAAGTCACAGTCACACCAGAAGACCATCTGTTTCAGATGTTATTAAAGCCAAACATCTGAACTGAAATCGCGCAGAACAGCGTAAACCCATGGCGCAACTTCCGCTTTTGTTCACTTTTTATCGGTTTATTTGTATTTTACTTCTTTTCCAACCAAAAGTACCTACCAGTCACGTTGTCTGGTCTTAATAGTTACAGATGATAATCAATACGCGCGCAACGACAACAACTTCCGCTTATCAAGAGTCAATCTTACGCTTGCGCGTCATTAATATAATTAACGACGGAATAAAGCGGCGCAATTACGAGCGTATTATGTTCGCATTCAAATCGGCAAAAATCGAACAAATTATTACACTTTCTAAGCGAGAACTCACCTCACCGATTAATTAATCGTACATCACTGTCCAGGCAAGTACGCAGCAGGAGCAGCAGTAATAACAAAAGAGAAGAAAGTTGAACTACGCTTACCTGAAACAAAAGAAACAAACATTAAAAATTGCAATTAAATGCAAATGCAATGCATTGCAATGCAAGTCAATGTAGCATTTGCGTAAGATCATAAACAAATACACGATCACGACTAAGTCAACAAATTCCAAATAAAACACGCAAGCGCATGCGCGTGCGCATGCACATTCGCGTTTACAAAACACCTAATTAAGAGTAATTATAATGCACTGTAAATTCAAATGCGGCAAGTCGTGAATTTGCGTGAATTTAGAGAAATCCGCTGAAAAGGTCTTGCCTTTATAGCTACTTAGCTATAAACATAAACAGAAAACGTAAAGACATTAATTTAATAAATGCAGTCTTTGTTTAATAACGAATAAACCTACTTTTAATTTAAGAGCCATAAAAGTAATTAGTCACTCTTATGTATGTCAAGTCATGTAAAAGACAGACAATCACCAATGTGGACGATTTGTCACAATAAATTGAATCGCTGCATGTTAATTAAACTTTCATATTGAATGCGAACGTTTAGTGAAGTTAATTAGCCAATTAATGCACAACACCGTGGTGGAATACCTGCGATGCATTCACGTGGATGAAAATACATATAATATAAAGTGCAAAAGCATGCGCAATTTGCTTCAGCTTCTCCATTTCTGATCGCTCTTAGTACGTGACACAAGTTCACCAAGGTGCGCTTGCTTAGAGTTGCGAATGCGCACTGAATATCTAATAACTTAGCAAGAGATCGACGTCGATAGTGACTAATAATGCATGTGTTTCTCTGATTTCCTATTGGATTTTCTCTTCTCTTCTCTTCGCTTGATCTATTTTCTTGCGTTAAGTGCAAGACAATTAATCAATGGCTGCGCTTGCACAGCATCAATAAGACAAATAGCTATCAAACCAGCACTTGGAACACTTTCTTTCTTCATTGCCAAGAAGACATCTAAGCCAAGAAACAACAAAAAACCGAGTGAAATTTCTCTCAAAAAGGTAAAATCGCATCGTTCTTCGGGAAAATCGTGTCAAAAATTAGTGCCTCGTTATTATCCTGCAATTATCTTGTGTTGTTGTGTGACTGACAGCTGTCATGCCAAATTTGAGCTTAAATTATCATCTAGAAAGTGAGTTTTCAAACAGAAAACTGGCAAGCGAAGAAATCTGCAAATTAAATGTACAATGTATAATATGTTTCTTGACTACTGTTAGTATAACAGCTGTGCTTCCGCAAATGCATCCCGCTGAGTTATTTCCAGACGCGATGTAAACACAGAGATGCAGTCTTGGTTGCCTACCTTACGTATAACCATACAATAACCTAAACATTTTCATTTCACTTCAGCCCGGTTAACAGTTCTTTTGTTGAAAATCAATGCGCACTTGATTGTGGGATTAAAATAACTGCAGTGTGTCTGTGTGTCTTACTGGAAAGCAATTATTATAACGCTGAACGACGACCTGAAATAAACCAGACACCCAGTCATTGGCATTGCACTGCTTTGGACTGCTCTGCACTGACTTGGCTTGGCTTATTTATCCAATTTGGTTTTCTTTGCCAATGTCTCTCCTCGTTCATGGCTTTTACCTTAACCGCTCAACTTCTTAACGAGGAAGCCGTAC
>NBZA01001561.1:0-118055 GCA_003054995.1 Aleochara bilineata
TTCGCCATAGAACGCAAGATATTCGAGATTAAAGTTGAACGTTTCATCAAAATTTAGATTTTTCTTTGAAAATTATGAAATTATCAAACTTTAATAACTCTGCATAGAAGTAGAGCAAATTATTAGTTCAACCACTTATTTTATGTAAAATTCAATTCGGAATCTAATGAGCTTAAAATAAAAATTCTATCTTTTGTGGTTCAAGAGATATTTTATATTAAACACATGAAATTATTTTCTACCAAAAATAGGACATTGGCAATTTTTCATAACTCCGCATAAAATAATGACAAGTATATAGTTTAACCACTTATTTTGTGTAAAATTTCATTCAGAATCGAATAATTCCAAAGCTGAATTGCTATCGTGCATAGGTCAAGAGATATTTGCATATTTGTGAAATTCTAGAGAAATTTGGTTAAACCTCATATTAGGCAAAAAAATGTTGTCTAGTATTTTAATGATTTAGATACTAAAAGAAACTTCAAACCACGCAGATTACGTAACTGCAAACGGTTTCAGAATATTCGCCATAGAACGCAAGATATTCGAGATTAAAGTTGAACGTTTTATCAAAATTTAGATTTTTGTTTTAAAATTATGAAATTTTCAAACCTTAATAACTCTGCATAGAAGTAGAGCAAATTGTTAGTTCAACCACTTATTTTATGTAGAATTTAATTCGAAATCCAATGAGCTTTAAGTGAAAATTCTATCTTTTGCGGTTGAAGAGATATTTTATATTAAACACATGAAATTTTTTTCTACCAAAAATAGGAAATTGGCAATTATTCATAACTCCGCATAAAATAATGACAAGTATATAGTTTAACCACTTATTTTATGTAAAATTTCATACAGAATCGAATAATGCCAAAGCTGAATTGCTATCATGCATAGGTCAAGAGATATTTGCATATTTATAAAATTCTAGAGAAATTTGAGCAAACCTCATAATGAGCAAAACTTTTTGTCTAGTATTCCAATGATTTTAGTACCAAAAGAAACTTCAAACCACGCAGTTTGCGAAAGTGAAAACAGTTTTCCAATATTCGGCGCAGAACGCAAGATATTTGTGTTTAAAGTTGGACTTTTTTTCGAAATTTTACTATATTTTTAAAGGGTAAACTTCATATTAGACAAAAAAGCTTCTTCGGTGACTTCAGTTTCTTGCAACGCCTGCTGCCAGGAGCTAAATTTAACAGAAACCCAAACACAATCAACGTATTTGATTTCTATTTGGTTGGGGTTCTGAGTATTCCTATAATTCGTGCGAATATCGAATGTAGTCTAGTGTTATGTAGTGTATAACACTGCAGTGTATTAGCGTCTCGGCCGGAAAGGACTACCATGGAAAACAGACTTGTCTCGCGCTTGCAATACAATAGACAAGCGAGGAAACTCGATCAAACATGTTAATTGCTATTAGTTTCCTCATTATAGCTGCCAACGTAAATACAAACGTGTTAGGGTTTTATTTAATTAGAACTCGCAAACTGTGGGCCATACAATCATAATTAGTCCTTTTGTGTATCATCGTAATAAATATACCTGATGCCTATAAACTCATCGATCTGCGTGAGCAGCTACATATTCATATGATCGTTCAGCTTCCCGTTAGTTACAAATTTAATTACCTAATATATTTCAGTGTAAATTGATTTATCGTTAGTCGAAACTAATTTTACGTTCGTTGATATGTTATTCGCGCCGGTTAACTGATTTTAAATACAATATATGATTGATTGGGTAAACAGGTTAGCGCGCTCGTAAAATATTTACTGCTTGTTCGGGCTAAGCTTAAATATTGAAAGCGCCAGAGAGCTGAAGCCAGAAGCAGAGGTAGAGAGAGTGGGTTGTTGTTTCATATTCATATCGCTACGTACCATCCGCCACTAGCCGCATGATTATTAATACTTTATTCCGAGTCCTGGACGCTCAATTGGGACCTTAAACCCTTCGTGCTCTGGGCGAGGCTCCTGCGGCTGAGCAGCAGCTTGAATTGTGCGCGTCTCTTCAGCGTGTGTCTTCGACCGCCTGCGACCACGTCGTCGTGGCGCCTAGAATGTGTGCTCGGGGAGTTATTTCGGGTTTTGCGTGTAACCGTTCGTCGATTCGGTTGCTCGTCTAACATGAAGTTGGAGAATTGGGTGCTGGAGTTAGATTAGTGCGGCTCGGCGGCGTTGGGTATACTTAGTTATCGAAATGAATTTAAATTCAAATGCCACGTGATGGCTAATGAACTGACAACAAATGAAATTTCTTTAAAAGTTATAATTACGAGGGAATAATTAAGAGAGAAGTTTGTGAGTTGCTGATAATTTCCGGTCAGGTCATCAGATCAGATTAAGATGAATGCACGAAAAGGGTTGTTGTAATACATTGTTTGTTGCTTGGATACGGTGTGCTTGATGTGTGGACCTCAGGTGCTTACACATCCGTTCTCGGTGCCATTACCCTTGTTATCCGCGTTCTATTTCAGAGCTGAACTCATATTACTGTTTATTTGCTCATGTTCTCTGCTCGACTCCAAGCTGATCTGCAGAGAACTGTGACTGTACAATACAACGTTTCACCCCTTACGCTAACATATCTTCAGCTCTCTTCTAGATAGATATTTATATTGTGTACATTATTTCAACACATTTGACTGCATTTTCGCTCAGAACTCGGGATTCAGAATTCAGGACTCAACAACCTCTACAAACAAAAAACCTCAGGGCAAGGATGAGTATAAAAGGCATTGAAATATTGCTGCGCTTATTTAAGGCTGAACCCACAAATATGGTAAATAAAAACAAAATAAAAAGTTTTTTCCTCATAAGATTCTTTCTCTGGCCTTCTGGTTATGAACAGGATTTGCGATACAAAAACACAGCCTGAAAACGCAAAATAAGAAGAAGAACCAGGTGGTCGTATGCTTATTCCGGCAGAAAAATGTAAAAGTTGCTTTAATTTGAATGAAATATTCAATTTCTCTCACGCACCATGCCACGTGTATTTAATATTTATATATAATGTACATAAAAGCAACACTTATTATTTATTTTTTAAATTTGAAATTAGAACGAAGAGTAATTTATTTTGAAGGAAGCCCCCGAAGATGTGTATCCCCTTGATGTGTTTTGCGCACGTGGCATGCCATGGCAGGATCGCTTTTGGCAAATAGAAGGCAAAGGCAGTATTGGGCAATCGAACGTGGAAGCGTTCACGTGCAATATGCGCGTAAATTCGCCGCACGTTTCGTATAAAAGTACATAAGGTATTGCCTTCCCCTCCTTGCCAAGTGAAGATATAAATATCTGACAGCTTCATATCTCCGGTTATATTTCCACTATGAAGCCAATGCGATGCAACTGAAGACAAAAGCTCAGAGCTAACAGCAAACAATTGAATACAGTTGTGAGCTGCAAGTGCAAGTCGCGAAATCAGCTTCAGCTTCGTCACGTGCGTCTATTTCGGCTGCAATAACAAGCAATTTATTTTAAAAATGGTTATTTATCTTCTTTGAGCTTTCTTGGCACTTGATTACAATGCCGCAGTTACCATCTATCGGTACACCGTTGTTCGGTGTGTAATTCCAGAATGCGTCCAATTAGTACGAGCGCAAGCCGCAGGCGGCGGGCATGGAAAAACTTGCACGACTTGATTGTTAAATCCAAGTTTAGACTTGTGCTCCTCGTGCATGAAACATGAAGAGCATGAACTGAACGAATGTGTTGTAATTCTATTTCGCACCGAACTGAATCCAACAGAACCGCTAACACCGGCCTGCCTCAGTTAGAACAACTACTCAACTACTACTGCGTCCTTACTTGGGTAACTAAAATCCTAGCGTTCATTCAGCACGCGGTGAGGATTTTCTCTCTTTGGTTTTGCTTACGAACGTGGATTCAGCGGCGATCTAGTGGTTTTTACCCAACTGCACAACTTTGCAGATGTACGCTGCTCGCTGCATACAAGACCACGAAATCTACACACGAATGCAAGCGCGCTTTTGGGAAGTTTTAAAACTGTTGGTAAACTGAAAAGTTTTAACTTTAGTCAACGCTAAATGTCCTTTGAATAAAGTAATAGCCAGGTAGGAAAAATACAGTTTGCCATTGATGTTTTACATAAGCAAGGATAATGAAATCACTAGGATAATTCAATATTATAACGTTTGATGCATTTTACCGCGCAAGCGCAATTGCATTCTATGATATTATCAGACGACAAGGCAAAGGAAAGGCCAGCAAAGTGAGAAAAAATTCCCAGCAGCTATAACAATAAATCCACTCATGAAAAATACCACGCTGGGTAGAAATTTATGTTTTAGGCGAACAACAAGCAAGCGCAAGCGCCAACTAGTAATAATTAAACCGAAATGCAATTTCAGCGCCAGCGCACGACCCTCACACACTTACTTTATACTTTATGGGACTGTTTTGCGGCCCAGTTGCGTGCGGGGGCGGCGAGTGCGTAATGTACTGGCCTGACGCGGGCGTCTTGCAAGACGCTCGTGATGGGCCGCGGTCGGCGCGGCGCGCATCGACGCAACCGTTGTTGCGTGAAACCCGGAAATATCGGAGGCTGGAGATGGGGATGTAATCCGTTAGAGGATTGGGATTTAGTGGAGAAGTCGGCAAACTTTACGCTGCTGACTTTAACCGACCATTGCAGTTCGCAGCCCCGACGAGAAATTTCAACTTGTGTGGCCGTACCGCAATTTGCTGTCGACTTGACTTGAGGTCTGGCAGTGACTCAACCCTCTTAGCACTGCAATCCCATAAAAACTATTGGTTTAATTCGGTTGAGAGTGAAAAATATCAATTGCGCCCAATAACAGTCATGCGCACTGCGTGATCGGGTGTATTATTTCATGGCGACCAATTTGTGCGTCATTGCTGAATGATCTTGCAGGAATGTTGGTGTATGAAAAGATTGGATCGTTTCACTTATGCGGGTGTTTTACGGCCGGCCTGGCCATTCCTAAGGTGCTTGGAATATATTCGCCATCGGCCAGCAGCCACGATGTTTCTATTAAGAATACTCGCGCTTGCACACGCCTATGGTGCTGGCACTTCTTCGCTGAATTCCGGATTCTTGAACGTAGACAAGTGCTCGCCGGTGTGCTGTGGTCTTTGCGGCTCATTGTTCCAAGAGCGATCGTAAAAATCAAAAGTTTATAGCTTTCCTTTGAGCCTTTTCTCCAAGACGTAAGGCGTGTGTATATCTGCTTGAAATCCTCCTACGGGATTGCTTTTTACTGCTTTATGAGTAGATATTGGCATTAATAGTATTTTTTTATCTAAAAAGTATGTCATTTTTTTATGAAAATCAGTTATTCACAGAAAAACAGACTGAAATATATTGCGTACATATTATGAAGAATTTTATTAAGGCGCTAGTATAGAACTTATAGACTCATAAATAAATTTAGATAGCGTCGTAAATTTTACAAGTCGTTAATGTATTGCCCGTTATCTTCATCTATTATAACGACATGAAAAAACCTATAAAATTATCGTGTTATTTGATAATAACGCTTTTAAACTTAAAACATTAAAACTTTGATTATTTATGTTAAATTTGTTGTTTGACAATCAAAAAATGCATTTCTTTTATGATTTTCCAATGGGTTATTGCATCGTATTGTGAAGGCAGTTACGTCTGAATAGAAGAAGGACGATAAGAGTGATGAATATGGCATCGCTTAAGTGATCTCTGCGTGCGCATTGCAGGCACAAGTGTCAGCAGGCGACAGACGAATCGCTATAAAATTTATGTTTACCCACGGCCGTGCATTGTACGCTGTGTACTTAGCAGCAGAGGTGCCTGTGGTTATCCTCCCTCTCATAAAACGGATATGTTTACCTTTTTTCGACGTCCTGAAACTGTCGTCTCGAGGAACGTATTGTATGTCGTAGACGAGCGTTGTATTCGGCAGGAGGTCTCGATCCTTGTTGATCCTGTACACTGCATATTTGAACGCCAATTCAACGCTGCTATCCTTCTGGTCCTCGGTGAAAATCGCACCTGAAACGTGATAATTTTTGTTAGTTTCTGGCTCGGTGATGAATTCATAAGATTTTCAGAGTGACTTAAAGAGTATTTGCATATTAAAGGCAGTGGGAAAAGTTTCCCAAACTATGAAATCCCACTCATTGCATATCATTCCCAATATCAGCGAATGCTGTACTGGTACTAGTTTGGCGAACTTAAATGCCAGGGCTCAGTGATAAGTCTTGTAAATGAAAAGGAAAGCCATAGCCATTTGCCGTCTGCTGGGTTTAAGAAAACCCTTGCTTTGCATGGCATTGTATGCTACTTTGCGATGTCGCATCTTGTCATTCTCTTCTTGAAAGTTTAGAAGTTTATGTGATTTTGCCATTTATATCTTTGCTCTTTGTTTGGTTCACTCATTTATTGTACAAGCCAAGTATGTCACGCATATGTCACGCTTAAAAACTTCTAGAATCTTCTTCTATTTAAATTATTAATCAACAAAGAAAACTTTACCCAATATTCCATTTGAAATGTAGAAATCTATATTTTTTAAAGCTGCACTTTGGTGACAGTTACGGTATTAATTTGCATATTTTTTGCTCATGAACCGTGCTGTGCTGCAAAGTTAACAATGTCGCATTCATATATGTGCAGAATTTGAATTTTAATGAAGCGATACGCGCAAACAAATGCACGCCTGCGAGGCCAGCGTTATTTATCCTGTTGATGTAATTATCCGCATCCTGCAAGTCTGTCTTACTTACTGACTGCGCATTTGCAATTGCACTTTGTCTCTTTCTGCTTCGTGTCCCCTTACTTTTATTTATCTTTCGTTTCTTGCATCCCTTGTCAAGTGAATGTATTCAACTGCAATTGCATAATTAAGAGCAATTGGCACGTTTAATAAAGTCATCCTTCCGAAGTTGCGCGGCTCCTTAGCGCAGCGTTTAGTATTTAGCGCACGAGGGGACATTGTTAGCGAACTGCGTCTGCATGGAAATGTACAAATTTGCATAATACACCGGTCGGGTCAGTAAACAGCGCCGTTTAGTGGGTCATGTGCGAGTGTCCGTCCGGCTTCATCGTTCGGCATGCGCAAATAGCCGCTGGCCGAAATTAACACGCGTTTTACGTTATCTTATCAGCTTCTAAAGAGTGAACCCAACCGAACACCGAACCGAAGCGAAACCAACCCCAACTCCGTACCGTTGCATCTAAACCGGACATTGCGTCCTGGCGTTGGCGGAAGTTCATTAGTTCATCAGTCCCTTCGGAGTTGCACTGCATATTCCTCTCTCAATTTTTATATTATTTTATATTTTATTATATCTATGGCTATTAAAATACCATTTATAGTTGATTCAAGTTATACTCTTGGTTTAATTGCACATTTAATTATCTTTGCTCATTTAAGTTGGAATTTAACTGTCCAAAGCCAACAAACAGAAAAAGTGTATTCGCATTATCCTACGGTGCGGTTGGTTTTTGCGTACTTTATGATCGTTATTTCCGCATATGTAAAACGTGTACACGTTGCCGGCGTGAAGTTAAGTGAAAATTAACTGAGTTGGCACAGACGCACGGAAGTAACGCATTTCTGCCCGGTTTTATACGTGTAGCTGGGAATGTGTGGTGAATGAGTGTGGCGATAAGGATAATTCAGATGATGGAGGGTGCGAGCGCGCATAAAAATCTAAATTACAAAGTAAAACACATGAAATGCAATGCAGCGCAAGCGCAAACGCAATGAAATAGATATAAATCCAGAGCAAAGTACAACAAAAAGTAAAATTCAGGGGCGGCCGGCGCTGAAATGCTGACAATGCCCGAAAGGATAATGCCGATGTGACGTTTCTGTCGATGACTCCTCAGCGTTTTTCACGTCAAGGATGGATTCGAGAGTTCCAGTTCCAGTTTCAGTCTCTGGGTAAAGCTGTCCGTCCTGGCATGTGTGGTTTCTCTAACGATTTTATACATTTCACGAACAGACTCTAATGATTTATTCTGAATGGTTTTTAATTACAGCGTGTGGAGTCAAGTCTATGGGTGAGACTGGAACTGACACAATTGATAATTTAAAGTGATTATTCACAATCAATACAAAAGATTAATTGTTATTCTTTTTTTGCAACGTCATTTCAGCAAAAATACTGTTAATTAATTGCTGGTTTTGTTTTGTGGTTATGTTTTATGTTTATTCACTTGAAGTAGTAGTAATGGTAAAGTGTTTAAATCATTAGTAAAGCTGATAATCAGTAATTGGATCTTTCAAGTTTCAACCACTAAACGAATGTTCGAAGATTTGCGATTCTTTGAGCCTTGGTTCTGCCAACAGAGCACTTGAATACAATATCAGTGGTTTGGGCGCGTTTGTTAATAATTCACGAGCGCCGCCCCGACAGCCCGCCGCCGACGCTTCGATTGCGCGTTCATTCATTAGTCCTGCTACCGGTTTGCTTCACATCGCCGGTTCGTCCTTCTGTGTATTGAAGGCATCGAAGCGTCGAGACGCTTGTTGATGCTACGCTACCCTTGCGCACACTCCACTCCTCAATGTTTTGCATTAATTAAGTTTCAATGCTAATGCTTCCTAACTTTCTCGTAATTCAATTTCACTCGGATGCTAATATCAGATAAAAGATAAACGATTAGATGAGAATATAAAAGCCTAAAAGGAAAAGTGATTTTCTATCTGTTTACTGATTTTTCCTCTATTCTTTGTCAGAAATACTGATCTTGATCTGGATCTTGTATAACATAATCAATATTTACACTGTATCGCATTATATTTACTCATCGTTGGAAGTTTGACCTAGTATGTAAGACACAATAGTAATTAATCTTATTCTTGTCGTAATTTTTCCGCCTTCGACGATGGATGGATAGATAGCACATCATGTTGGCTTATCCATGCGTCGCGACGCACTGACGACACTGGAGCGCCCCAGAGAATGGTATTTACTAGGTTAGGTTAAAAGCAGTCGGCTCACTGGCTGGATGGCTGGCAGGCTCCTTCACAGGATGCTCTAAAGCATCCATTAGGATCTTGCTCTGTGTGCTGGCATAATCGTATAATATACCCAGACGCATATATAACGCGGCTGCCGGCAAGGGAAGACAAGGCAAGAGAGCGAAACGAGATCAAACTATCCGTATCGCTGCGAGCGCAGAGACAATATGACGCCGAAATCAATAAAACTTCGACGAACAGTAGATCACCCATAACGTGCCTTATTATTATTGCTCTGCTTTGCTTGCATTTCTTTCATTTTGGCCAAGTATTTCAAATGTTTGTTTACAACTGAAAATTTTATTTGCGGACTTTGCAAATTTTTTTATTTTTTTATTTTTATGTAGTCATTTGCTGATAAAAGTATTAATCTACCGTCTGGTACAGTATCAAAATTATTGACTGACAATTGCATGCAGAGCCTTTCGCCTTTGGTGTAATTTCAAGCGGACGAAGCAGCACGTAACAAATGAGCATGTGTGTTGAAAAGCGACATAAAATTCGCGCCCGCAGGCGGTAAAACACTCAAAAGAGTTGCAAGCACTCGGCGACCGGAAATATCCTGGATACTGCTCTGAATGCGGCAGCGTATTGTTTTAATTGAAATGCAACGCTTTCATCCTCGCTATTATCAATCCACCCAGTGCGGCGTGCGTCGCAATATTGTACACACACAACACAACAAGTTTTTTCATTTCATTCCCTAAGCCTGAGGTGTTTACGCGTCCTGCATTTTCATTTTTGTTTATGCGCACAATAAGAGACGATTATTAACACGGCGCGACACTGAAAGGTTTATAGACTGCGTAGGAGTTGGAATCCTGTCAGCCAGTTGGTAATAAGTTGGGAAATCTGTCCCACAAATATCAACATTCTTTCAGCGGGTTACGCGGCTCTATGCTGTTAGGTTTCACGCTCATCTGCATGCTAAGTGCTGAAGGGTATGCCATTATAAGTGTGTAATTTGCGGTCGGCTTTGCATCCAGTCTGCGCACTGTTGGCCCTGCCGCGGCCTGTCCGTATGAATAACGCTCTGCGAAATCGTGAATAACATCGCAAGACCTCTGGATGGGTGGGTTTTTGAATTCATTTTTCATAGATATTTTCGGGGTTAGAGCGGAGTTCGTAAAGTGGACCTAGAAGTGATGGAGTGCTACGTATAATATTATACCATCATTGGGTCATGCCCTTGGGTTTTCATTCTTCTTTTTTCTACTTTCTGCTCTTTTTTAATGTAAAACATACTTACACATTGGAAACTAGACCGCCGAGAAAATCCTTCAGAGTATTTGCGTATATATTATCTAACAAATGAGAATTTTATTTGAGAAAAAAAAACAACAAATGTAACAAAAGTAAATGATATTTTAATCTCTCACCGACCGCAAAATGCATTCTATTTTTAATCCCTTAGCAAGCTAATGATAACACAAATAACTGTTCCAAACAGAATGCGCCCCTGCATTTAACAATTACATTAAAAATTATTGTCGGGCGTAGGACGCAATCGCAGTTTTGCACCGAGTTGTCGTAATTGCGATAGTTTTGCTTCCGCATTCAAAAGTGCCAGCCTTTTGTTGGGAACATTTTCGCAATCGCGCTTCGTATGCTTTTCTAGCTGCTGGTACTTTTATCCTGGCCTAGCTAGAGGAAGCTGTGGAAGCGAATATCCTGGGGTTGGTGTATCTGTGAGCGCAGTTTGTAACTTGTGGACAGTGCAAGCAAGGTGCATTGTGCAGCGTCGCGCTGTCCCAATGTGGCATATAATTGCAATTCTGCGTCACTAACAAGCGCACACGGTGCGGCGGCGCGAGAAATAGACTGAAAACCGGAAACACCCCAGATGGGAGTCCGTCCAGGGACGCTGCTTAGCGCTGCGTTATTATCGCTCATGGCTTACGGCTGAATGCGAATCTGAATTCAAAACCCCAACGTTCAGGCTGTTGCTTGCTGGTAATAGGCAATGCAATTGGGAAATGCACACGATTTAATTGCCGCCCTGAATTTATAAACTACATACAGCCCGGCGTTATCACTCCCAGCAACAAGCCATGCTCGTAACTAACGAACCCTTGCCTCGCCTGGAAAGTTAAGGAAAACGCCAGTTAAGGCTGCAGATAACAATGTGATATATTCTATACGTAACATAAAATTTATCGTGTTTTGTTATGAAATCTCAAGAAATTCCAGGAAAACATGATCTAATTAATATTATATTTATGGAAACGGAAAATTTCTGGAAAAGTTTTTATAATAGTTCCATAATTAGAGTATTTTTCTTGCGTTTGCTATGGAAAAAAGCGGAAAAACTTGAGCAATGAAATACAGAAAAGAAGTCCTTGCATTTTATTTGCTCTCTCTTGGCTTGGCACAGGCGAATTGTTAAACGCCAAACTAAAAGAAGTCTTAATGAAAAAGACGCCATAACGCAGTGGAAATCTGAGCCGAAGTCGAGAATGAAGTAGTCACTAGAGGTGGAGCTGGACGCCAGAACGCGCAGGATAACGCTGTTTTATATTGCACACACTGGAGATAAGATTTTTCATTGCTGGCGCAGTTCCGGCCGGCCTTGTCGTCTTCCTTTTGGCTTTGATTCCCAGCTATATTACTCCTTAAGGGACTGATAATGTAGCGCCATCTAAGTGTTTAAAAGCATTCGACGCATGACGGAAACGCCTGATGATATTGCGATTGATATCGCGCTCAAGAGATTGAATTTTCTTCGGGAGAGCTTGAGTTGAATTTCTGGCCGGATTAAATTTCAGTTTTTGCGCCGTTGATGGGTTTTTTCTTCTAGCTTTTGAAATGTTTTGTCGAGAGTTGTCATTCTATTGTGATAATTACAAGCCTCCAGCTCAAACTATCATAACTATGATAGAAATGTCAGCAGCATTGTTGGCGCGTGTCACCAGATAACAAACGCAAATTTCAACACAAGCCTCCAATTAAAATGCGGAATTTCATGCAAAAATCATGCTTTTGCGCTTACACTATCCGCGCGCCGAATGGTGGCGAAATGTGCAGCTATGCCGTGCGCATTTCCCGGCCGGAAGTCGCGTCTTCCGGTTTATGACGCCATTCATGTTGCTGGCCCAGTTGCAGTTGCTTGCGGTATTAAAGTTGATTTCCGCGTACGGCGACAATATACTTATATGAACGCCAGAACCAGAAATAATTTACAAGCGTTCAGGCTTCTTTCAGAACCAGCGTCGTAATATTTTTTTGAAATACACATGCACATGTTCTGGATAATTTATTATTTGTTTTTGGGTTTGTTCCACCCTAAGTCGTTTGGTTAAAAAACCACACAAAACATGAAACTATAAAGCACGCAATAACAGAGAAAATCATATTGGAGAGAAAAAAATGCATTTTTTTAGCACATTTGGTAAACCACACGTATATACAAATAAAAACTCACAGTGCAAGGATATTCGTGACGCAAAGGCAGTTAAAATAAAAATATTATGATGGTTTTAGAAAAGTACAATGATTTGAGTAATATTATGCTGTGCTATGTCCTTTCAAGTAAGCAATTTAGGCCGTTAAGTTGTGGCGCTTTGTGATAGTGAAACTACAGCCTACAACTATAATAATTGCTATGAGAGCGCCGCTGATTGTGGTAATGCTGAAAGGACGATACCCTTAATTATTCCTCATTTACGAAGGATTTTAGGAGATAAATGGTCGCTCATTATACACACTTGTATGCAAAATGCTGATGATTCTTTTAATCTGCGAAAAGGGTACCAAAGCTAAAAATTATGAATGAAACTTGACCATTAATTCAATTTAAAGTTTGCTGAAATGGCGCAAAATATGAATTTGGGCCATCAGCTTAATGTGTAATGCGAGTTGGGCATAGTTTTCGAAAAACACACTCCTACTCAGCCCCAGACAAGTTTTGGGCTCAATTAATTGTCCCCTCGCAGTCTCCTCACTCAACCACATGGAACTAATTTCATGAGGAAAAAACCCATTCCTTCTGCCGACTTCCAGGATTACTCTTGTCTCGTTAGGATGGCCTAGATATATAGAATCCATACGCACATTAATCGAACCTTTCCTAAATCAATTGCTGTTGGAATTTATTGTATTAAAATGTCTGTCAATATCAACCTTTGGCAGAAAATAAATCAACAATTTCTATGAATAACGATTGGAAACAGAGGAAACTACACAGTAAATAATAATTGCATCGAGGCAGCAACAAGAAACTGCAAACAGAATTGTGCGCACTTAATGGTGTTGTACACGTATTTCACGTAGCATTAAGTGCATCAAGTTGATTAAACCTTTTCGCTTCCTTTACCGTTCGTTTCGTTTCGTTTCACGTCTATTCGAAACGTGCAGGCAGCGCTCGTAAAAGCGGCAGTGGCAGCAGCAACCGGTCGAAATTAGTGCCGACGACAATCAAGGATTGAGTATCTGCTGATAATTAAGGTTGGAGTTTTAATTATTTTGGGGGCGGCTCTCTTAATTATTTTGACTTGGATAACTCGCTACTCGTCGATCAATTCGTAGAGTGTTTTTCAATTACTTTCATCTGTTGAAAAACGTTTGACTTTCTTTAAAAAAGAAAAAAATTCTTGCAGACACTGAATTTCTCATTTAGGAGATAATTAAATTTCTTTTTGGAAATATTGAAATATTTGGCATTTCTTCACACTTCCTACACGTGCCTAAATTATTAAGATATAGCGCCAGCGCATTATCGTATTTTTTCATTTTCCTCATTCTTCATCGAGATAACAGCCGGCTGATCTCTGCTCTCGTCTCATCTCCGCTTCCGACGTTGTTGTATTCATCATTCTCCGGCCGGCCTGCGTAATGACCTAACACCTCACTTCACCTCATCTCGCTAAGGATTTTATACCGTTTTCTCATTTTTGCCTTCGGAAATTCGTGCCAATTCAACGTCGCGTCGGCGCATGGCATGGCTTTCTTTGCAAATAGGAGGTGAGTTAGGTCGCAGGCCAGGGGAGTAATCAGAGCTTGAAGTGCCGGCCTTGGCACGAGTTCCAATGTCTTCGGAGAAGAAAAGTGGCTGCGAAGTAGCAACCAACCAGCTTGGCAGTTAACTTCCCGGTGCGGTCGTTATCACTTAAAAACCTGATGAAGCGTGACACGTAACGTGTCGTGCTTGGTTCGCTAAGAAAAATGCAAATTGCTTTTGCACTTGCGTAAAATATGCTCTACAGTCTACACTACACACAAAAACGTAAACGTAAACGTAATCAAAATTTAATTGTTTACTTATACGTGGATTGCAATTAAAATAGTTATTACACTACGCAATGGTCATTTGCGAATTGTTGACAATAATTTTATTCACGAGGAAATTACTCATCTGCCAGGCAATTGGGAGCTGGTAGTACCTTTGCATGTTGCTTTCATGTATGTATTAACAGATTGCCAGTCTAATTCCGCGTTGATTTGAAATTATTCGCGGCTGTATTCTATCTCCCTTGATCCCGTATGGGCTCAGGGATGGATAATACATTTTGCGCTTCTCTATAAATGGATGTTACCATAAACATACATACGTAGTGCATATAGGCATATAGATTATGTGCAGGATAACGGAGAGCACTACCACTAGCCTTGAGCTTACACAGCTCGGCTGTGCCAGATCGTTATGTTTGCGCCCAAGTCATGGCGGATATTTATTAATAGTTGAAAGTTGATATAACGTTACGTTAAACTTTAGTGTTTGCATAAACCTTAATTTCATAATATGTAACTACGTGTGCAGATCATATGCGCAGGGTGGATGTGGATCGTGCTTAATGATTACATATTTTCGTCTAAACTTGGAGATACGTACGTACATATTGCTTACACAATGTTGATATTTACATATGTAGATACTGATTGACGAGCTTAAATTACGTATTTCTGTAATTAAATGTTCATATTTAACTAATCTAATAAAGTCAACAAGCAATGGACGAAAAAGATATTTTTAATGATAACCCGATTGTAGTCAACAGGCAACGATAAAACGTATCTACGTAGCGCAGTTTTATTGCAGAAGTGAAGAGTATTTGCGCGACAGATGAAGGAGAAATCTGGGACCAGATATGAGATGGGTGCACACATTCAGTTCGACCTAACGATTGAAGCATTAAAAACGTGACTTTATTACGAAACAGGTAATAATGGCGAGGAATTGTAGCCCAAGGCTCGATTGCTTGGCTGGCACATACACAAACGCTAGAGACTACACGTTTCTGCACACTTGCAAGCCTATTAAATAAAAATTGATATAAAATTATTTATCCTATAAAAATATATTTATTGTTAATGTGTCAGCGCATAATTACTAAAGACAAAAAATTCACAAACTATTATAGGGATTATTTCATATCGCGAATAGAACATATCTGAAACATCATATAAACAATCATAATTTTCCAATAATCAGACGGGCATAATGAAATGGCGCGTACAGGAAAATGCAAACGCAATCAAACGTAAAATTCATGGCGAGGCGCATAAAATAATATTCATTTTGTGCGCGGCGCGTTGCCAAAAACGCCAAACAAAAATAAACAAACGCCGTCATGCATTTATTATTAAGACGATGATTTATTGGGTGCTACACACACTTCGCATTCGCATTATTTCAACGCGAGCGCGTTGGAAACCAATCGCGAGGGTTTATTTGTTCTCAGCACTTTGCAATCTCCAAATATCTTCACGCGGAAGAATCGAAAAGCCGATAGACACAGACAGCGACAGGGACAGGGACACAGAAACCTTAAGCACCGATAGATATGTACAAATAGCAATCCATTTATATGTGTTTGAAGAGTTTTCTTTCACATCTTCCCGGAAGCAAACAGGCAAGCAGGTAAAGTTTAAAAAGGAAAGTTTTCCTTTTGTCGGTTTACTTTCATGCTATGCTGGTTTGCATTTCATTCTTATTTGTATTCAAATGTGAATAAGGAAAAATAAGCCGGAATATTGCTGATATTTGTATTCGCGTTCGCGTTCTGCAATCCGTTTTTCTTTCATAGGAAGAAAACTTATGATCAATCAATCGCATTCTGATGTACATCATACGCATTTCTGAATATTATTATACTTGTTATGTCTGCTCGTTTATACAATATAAATAAGTTATATTGATATGTGGTTTGTTTGTGATATATGTACATATTGGGTTTTATTTATGGCAGTTATTGATTGCATTTGTTTATTAAATTAATATTGCACTACATTACTTGCATGAAAATTAATAAAAATAAAAATATTCATTTAATTAAATCCAACGGTATTTATTATTTGTCGCAATTGTTATGTGTAGTTCTGTTATGGTTTTTTAATTCAAAGATAATCAGAAACAATATGATTGTTATTCCATTTTTTCTGTTTCATTTGCGGTTTTTATTGGTAATAATTCGATAATAGGTGTGTATAGCTACATAACTTAAACATTACAAAAATGTCATCATATAAATATTCATCTGTCAAGCCTTTTTTTTGCATAAATATTGCACACTCTATGCAAATATTTTGTTTGGACAGTAATTAAACTTGTGTTTTATATCAAAAACGATAACCTGCTGAATATTTAAATTCATGGGTACGCGGACAGCAGCGATATTTGAGGAACACTTAAATTTTTGGCAAGTAATTTTTGACCACCACACCCTCACCCTTATCCTGTTTCCTGTAAAATGCGTAACGTAATGTCGTTATGGAAGCGAAGCGACGTGAAGTAAAGTGAAGGCGCAGCGGAATATCATTTAATAACTGGTTCTCCTCTTGGTCCAGCAATACGAAGCGAAACGGGCAACGCGATTGCAAACTTCCAAACGGTCTTCTTCCTTGTGTTGGTGGGTTTTGCGTTAAAAGGGTCTCTTTAAATATTTGCTGGCTCGGGATGGTCCACTTCCTAGCGGACTCGTTCCTCGTTATCGCCATCAGCATCAACATTTACATGCTGGACGCACATTATCATGCGATGTCCACCCACTCCCACACGTTGCAATCTAATCTATAAAGAGCGGCTCGTTAAATAAATTCCATCAATTGTTTTCGGCTCCGATCGGCTTTTTATCGTCAAACTTAAATAGTTGAAAAAGTGCTAAGGGACGTTCGGAACTTTTTGATTTCATTGCATGTTGGCTATATGTGGCCCTAAATTTCATGAAATAGTTGTCATATTTTTACATTATTTAAGGATTAAGCTATTTATCACGGTTCATAATTAAATTCTGTGACTTAATTATAAAATATCGTGATTTACGACCAAAAAAAATTTTGTCAAAATCTCTTCTCGTGCGTGACAGTAAGTGTCGTGTGTCCTATTTTTCACGGCGGTGCGGTGGTGAGGTCAACGGGTTGATTCATGAAAATTATCAATTTCGAGCGTATTCATGAAAACTAACAAATGGTCATTGTGTTCAGTGCTCGTTATTTATGTTGGCTGTTCATTTGAATTTTTAAATTGACTGTGAATAAAAACTCGCAAAAATGTTTTAACTGGAAACATCGCGTCGCGTTGCGCGTATTTTTTTTGTTATAGATACATTGCAGTTATAACTAAGTCAACATTAGGTACCAAGCTGTGTCTGTAATAACTTTTTGGGCAGTTTCACGTGAGTTTCAGACCAATAAGTAGCATTAAAGTAAAGATACTTTATTCCCAAATGGAATACAGCGATCAATGATTGCTTTCTTCCATGTGTAATAGTTGTTAAGTTGTTGGCGCCGCTCCCGTAAGAGCACTCTGCTTTTCATTCACTTTCCACTCTGAGAAACCAGCTTCGCACTCAATATCGCGCGATTCACGCTTTCCACTCTACTTGTCCACCTTAAGCGACCAACATTCTGCCGCCTCGTCCTCCCAACAGGACCATTTTGTCTGTGTTTTTTATTCTTTTCCAGTTCGTTCTTTCGATTGTAAGGTTGCTGTGTGGTCAATTTGATTACATCATCAAATATAGTCTTGTTTCTTTAAAGCCTTAGGTGAAAATTTAATAAAACAAAGAGTGTTTTAACACAATCAGCAATAAAACTGCTCGTTACTTTGTGTAATTCGATTAAACCTTTGATTATTCGCCTTGGCGCATTGATTAAAAACGCGAATGCAAATCGAACTCTGTGAACCTCTCGAGCAATAAAATCTAATGTCATACTTTCTTTGGCGGAGATGTCGTAATGAAATAAAAGAACAGGCAAAAGTCCTGAGTCGGAGCTTTGTATCTTGGTATTTTTCCAATCAGCGAACAAAGCCCGACCTTCGCAATGAAGATCTGAATGTGAATACGATTGCAATTTTCATTAATTAACATTCGCAGCACACTTTCAGTCCTTCGCGGACGCACGACGCAATTTAAATGGGCAAGCGCAATGATTAAATAAGAATGCAGGCGTAATTAAAAAATTGCGCCTGTCTGTCTCATTCCGGTGGAGGAATTTTCCGTTCTTTGTGCTGTATTATCATTAGTCTGTAATAACGCGCCAAGGCTCTGCAATAAGAAACTCTATTTGATTAAACATTTCTCACTGTGTCACTCACTACTGCCTCAATGCGCAATGAAAGTACATACCTAAATGCAATGCGCGTACATACAACGTGTAAATTTCGTTTAGTTTTTATGAGTCAATCTTCTTTTATTTTCCAATACTTTACGTCGGATGCGCCGCTGCATTTGCAGGAAATTGCGGTCGTTATCCCTGGAATCAGAATGGCTTTCCTACATTTTTACACCAGTTGTTCTTCACACTACGCTTGGCCTGGCCTAGTCTTATAAGATCGGCCAGGAGGAACAAACAAGTTTTCAATTTGGTGTTTCATCCATTATATATAAATATTTGTATCGATTGCAATGCGCAATGGATTTTAAAAATAGATTGATGCACAAATATACTCAATTTTTAAAAATGCTTTACAAGGCAAATTGATTAATTGAACATCTAAAATGCAGATAACTTTATACTGCGCCATGGATTCCAAGCAGTGATGCAATATCCGCAGTCATTATTATTTCAATAGGATCCCAGACAGCGGAATAAAATCTAATTTTCTGCAAGGATTTGCCCTTTGAGCAGGCGTGTTTGCAATGTTCAGAGCTAGCGCAAGCTAAAAGAAGTATAATTGCTGATCAATATACAAAACCACGATGCGCTTGCGACACAGCGTGTTATTCTTTTAAAGGAAAGTTAATTTGCAAGCTGTCGTACAATAAATTCACTACGCGAGATCCACAAGGGACTCGATACCAATTCCAAGATAATATTTGCATTGCCGCTGCGAGACCAACACGCACGTACGCATTCGATGCACAGCGCAAACTATAATCTATAATTGCGAGCCTGGATCCAGGTACCTACATACATCGGAACATATTTTAATTTGTTTCTGCAAGGCGAAACGCCACTCATCATCAATTTATGTTTGCTAATTACGGAGTGCATGTAACTCGCATGCGTGTTGTTTATTCGCCGTGCTACATATCGGCTTCCAATTTTTGCTCGCCTCTATTTGCTTACGCTTGGACGGTTTTCAGTCGCATTTCATTTTCATTTACAAACTTGGAAATGGAAATTTTGTGCAGTAAAGTATGGATATGCACGCTTTTCTACATATGTACGTACCTACTCTTTGTCTAGTTTGCTGAAACTTTTACAATCAAACAATATTTGGTATTCAGCAGGATTGCTATGAGTTATGAAGTAGACTTTCGTTCATTTCATGTATGTACATATGTTAATGCAATTTCTAATCATTAAACCTCATAATTAAACATTAACAAAGCTTATTACAATTGAATATTTAGTTAATAGATAATGACTAGAATTAGGGTAAAATACCATTAATTATAATTGAGTTTGTGAATTGGTAATTGTTTACTGTACACTAAAATATCTATTGATTTTCTATCGATTTTGTGCATCGATGCAAAGTAACCACCTCAGGAGGTGTAATATTGGTGGAACGCATTTGGCAACGGCAAGAGCAAAAGATATTTTTATTACACGGCATAATTTCCCTGATGGGCTATTTGGTTGTTGTGCGCATTATCGTGAGAGCTATTTGAGCGAGAGCTGCAAGACTATTACGTTGACTAAACATCGTGAATGAAACGAAACGCACTTGTGCACATTCAATCAACTGCACATAAATTATGCTCCAGTTAAGTAGGTCTTATACGCAATGTAATACAGCACACTCGTAATGCTCGTTTTTATTTCGACAATTAACGCAATGCCTTCTATTATACACAACTTGCCGCAGGCTGCACAGGTTACAGAGGTTGCTGCCTCTGCGCAAATTTATTAACTTGAGTGAGTTTCTAAATTTACTCCTAATATAATATAAAATTACCTGCTTCTATCTTTGCGACTAACATGTTTTCCAACACGGATTCTGAGTGGAAAATTTAATTGGTTTATTATTGTTATTATTACTCGAAGACATTGTGAACTTGCAGAGGTCTTGACGCAGGCGTTGAAGGGAAATATTATATTTCATTTCTGCTCAATAAAACGCCCGCGTAAAAATTTCTAATATGAAATTTTCGCTCAAGATGAAGGGCTCATACGAGCAAACGGAGAAAGCCAGTCTGGAGAGTCGTGGTCTTGCCGACATCTGAGCGACCCGCTTTGTCATCTCCATTGTTATGTGACAATAGTCACTAGTCGTATAATATAGCTGGCAATACTTGCTGCCGATAAGATCGCGGCCTTCAAGTTTTATTCCTGACAATTGCGTGGATATGTCAATTCGTATGTATGAATCTATGAATGACGCATAAGATTTCTTTCCATGCATTTCCACGCATTTGAATAACCCAGCTTTCTACTAGCGAATTGGCATGAAAATATTCACAAGAGACTATAACCGAGAGACATGTTCAAATTTAAATTCTTAATTCATTTTATCCTATTGTAGTTGAGCATTTGTTACGCATTTGAACTGATTTCTAATCAAAGCTTTTCAGATATTTCAGTGATTTTCAGTTTTGTTTTGCTTGGTTTGGTTTTGTTTTTCTTAGGCGAGCCCCTCAAGATTTTCTTTTGTCTCAAGTATGAGACTTCATTGAATTACGCAAGTTTGCGCTTGCTTTACGTACAAGAAGGAACTTTTACCATAATACACGAACGAAGAATTTGTTAGCTTCCTTCGGATATTTATACACAGGGGATGCGGACGCGCGCAAGTACCATGAACTTCAAATGAATATGCCACTTGCCGCCGGAGTTGGAGTTGCTTTTGCGCTTGTATCAACAAAAGTGACAAGACTTCATGCAACCTGAGACCTTGTTCTCTGTCGGTCGTAAATGGTGGGCGACTTCGTATTGTTTATATTCTAACAACGATGTGCAAGTGCCGCATGCAAACTTGAAAAACATGCTCGTCCCTACTTTCCTCCACGTTTCTCGTCAGTCTTTTAAGTTATATGCATTTTTATCTCGTTTTAAGTGAGATGAAATTGTCTCTCTTGGCTGAACATATTATTCTGTTGCAATTTGACCGTCGTCGCACCCACGCGAAATGGAATGCTTTGTACGACGCTATGTATTGTTATGAGATGAAAGCATCTTGCTGATGGGATTCTATCGCTGTTGTGTGTGGCTAGTACGAGGGCAAAAAGCCTGAAAAAACGAAAATCCCTGGTTCTATATTGATATTGAAATGTATCTAAAGGCGAGTAAGCAAGTATATGCTTTTCCCTTTACGTTTATGCGTATTTTGTATGCTTTTAACGAAATGGAATGCATGGTTATAAGCTTGTCTCAGACACTTTTCTCGTTCATGTTTGTTTGTTTTTGCCGGATGTAATAAGTATTGTAAAATAATACAGACAAGGACAAATTGGATTAGAGATTCATTTCAATCAGAATCTGAGAGAAACAATATTAAAATGGCAAATTTGTTAGAAATTTAATCCGCACACTGTGCTCATGTTACAAAGCGGCAATAATTTTTTGTGCAACCGAATATTTTGAGGCGCCGCGGCGTCGGTGTAATACGAAACCAGCCGCTGAAACCGGGGAGAGCCGCTGTAATCCTGGAATCCTTTCATACACCCGGCCGGTCTGGGCACGTAGCAAAATGCAGCCGCGCTGCTGATAGCGTGCCAAAGCGACGAAGATGCCACCGCAGGAGGATGGGAGGCAGTGCGTTATGGTACGATGGCTTATCGGTTCTCATAGTCCTAAGACTCTTGCACTCCTGGCGACACTATAATACTGAATACTTGTACGCAAATCCATGGTTACCAGCAGATATTTGGTATTGTCCCAGAAGAGCGATGCGATATGCGCTAGATCTTATCGCGTTCAGGTAGCATCCTATCGCTTCCTGCAGGGAGGCGGTAGGCACGTGTGCATACGTCCCGATTGCATCTTGCTGCTTAATCGCTCTGAGCTCGTGCTTGATTTACTTTCCTAATAACTACTTGAACTAGCAAGATATTATCATAGTTTTTTTGCCTTGTCATATCGCACAGAAATCAATATTTTAAGTAAATGTATGAAATACGTCTACTTCTGATAGCAAACATGCGAAACTTAATGATGTAATTGTGACTAGATATTCCAGGCATAGGACTTGTAATCATGCATTTCATTCCCAGAGTGTTTATGCTCAGAAGCATGCTTTGATTTCAGTCCTCGACTCTGTTTGGTGTTACTTTAGGAGCAGTCAATGTAAACATCCTCAGAGTCTGCCTCACCTCAATAATCACGTGCGCATATTACCGCATGTTGTTGCTATTCATTCTATCGTCAATTCATGCGCTTTACGTTTGCAATCAGCTTCTCCTACGCATGGGAATACTAAAGGATCAGTAGTGTATATTCGTCCTAGGATATTTACTAGTGTAAAAATGATTAATTTAATTAAAATAATTAAACTTTCACGGATTATTTTAAGCTTATTATCACAAATGAAGCTTTATATATGCACACGCAAGGAGTGTATTTGTTTATGTAGGCATCAAGTGACGATAAATTTAATTGCTTTAAGCCGTGTTGAGCGTGATACGAAATACTAGAAATCCTGGCTTGCCCTGCCGCTGGAAAAGTGTGAAAATTGTGCAAATTAGAAAAGCGTAGTCTTCCCTCAGTTCTTAGACCTGCCGGAGCTGGTGCTTGGGCTTTCCTTCCACAAGTAATAGGTTTTTCATTCCGGGAGCAATTTGAAGCACTGAGACGTGAGTCATTTAATGCGCTTTGCATTCGTAAGTGAGTTCCAGTTACTTGAGGCTTTCGCATTAGAAAACTATTTTAACTGCGTATTCTTCTCACTGTTCCTGCTCTCTTGCGTCTCGTAAAAGCAATATTTCTGCTGCGTTGATGGAAAATAATCTGAAGTAAATGTGGAAATGAATGAGATGAATACTTGCACTTAAATTGTCAAGGTTACTAGCAACTATCCGGACGCAAAGACTTTTAGAACTTCGATACGCCAACTGCAAATGTGTTTGTCCTTCGGAGCGAAATGCGAAATTATGAGGATATATCGCTGCCATAGAACTGATATATTTCGCGGTTGTAAAACTCTTCCTTGTCGCGCTGCTTGGTGGTGTGTTGGGAAGTTCGGTTTTGCATTCAGTTGGTGGAGGTCTGCTAAACTCGCATTCAACTGTACGTTATAGCCAAGAAAAAGCCGGCTGTGCTGCCGACTTGACGCCAGTGCAGCGCAAGCGTCCGCCGATAAATTAACGCGAACGCCTGCCAGCAGCCGAATATCGTAATTTGGATGCTGGCCAGCCGCTCGCAGAGGCTCAGAGCCTTCTCTTAAAGTTTAAAGTTTTAGTTTAAGTTTCGAGCATTTTATATCTTTTAGATTTTCACGATCAATGCAAATTGTTGTTAATTTCACGTTCAAATTCATTTCATTTGCTTCCTCAGTGGGAATGCAGTGAAGGGGTTTGTACTTGAAATTGTAAATGTTTGTGAAGTAGACTAGTAGTGTTTGCATCTCGAAAACAATTTGCTTCGCGTTGTTGGTTGAATGCACTGCGGAAATAAGAGAAACTCGGCCCGGGCTGGAGTATTTAGTGAGTGTAAATACCACGCTTGCTGGTCGGGCAGTTTGCGGCAATTTGAACAAGCTCAGAGGCCGCGAATGCGCTCGCTGATTTCGATTGCAATGCGTACGTGAGATTTCATCCACGAAAGTCCGGTAGTCGGTAGTCACGATGGGACAATTTAAAGTGTTTAGTTGGTATGTGTACCATCTGTAATTGATATTTCGCGACATGTTGGTCGAGCGTTCGCGAATACGTCGCGTCGCATCGCGTAGCTAAATTGCAAATTGCGGTCGAACGTTTACGCTCCGTGCATTACTTTCCCAATTTCGCAAATTGACATTTACCACTGGTGATTAATTCATTTATTTCCAATTTATTTAACTTTCAACATGTCATCCATTTCCATCATACGCATACGCTTGCGCACTAATCAATAATTGAAAATGAAATTTTTAATTGGATATAAACGGGGCGAAAATTACATGCACTTTATATGATACCGTAAAATGGTAGGAGCTATATACATACGTAGCTCACATTGTTATAGAAAATCATAAAACTTATTGAACATTACCGCAAATAGGACACAGAAAAGTATGTTACCAGTGCTCAAATGCATTTCATGCTTGCTTCACCAATACTATGCGCTTCGAGGATGTGTTTGTTTTATGACCGTAATTGTTTTAAACTTTACGATACTACACGCAGAAGTGAACGTAAACGTTTTTATGATTGGCTCAAGATTTACGAATATTAGAGCTTACTCGGCTGCAGGTAGAGGAAAGTCAGTCGTAAATGCGGAAAATATGCCATATTTTAGCACTGCGCTTACGCTTGCATGTGCGCCACGCGGCAGGAGTGTAAGGACAATTACATGCACTAGCTCAACTTTTCATATTATGCCGCCCCAATGCTTTTTCTTGCCTATCTCCGTATGCTGCTTGCATGCATTCATTGCCATCTAACTTACGAGAATTGTTAATTTATGTTTGAGAAATGCGCGCTCACTGCCTTCCGGCAAACAAGTGCGATGTGCGATTGCGAATCAGATTTCATTTCTAGATTATTACAAACTAGATTATGTTTAATGGTAACTAATACGCGATGCACGTACTCTCGTATGTGGTAGAAAACAAGATAGGAAACTTCCAAACTACACTATTATCTCTTAGTTTCTTGCTTGCTTACTTGCCTGTGTTTGCCTGTTTACAGTCTTCTTGCTTGGACAAGCCTGGCAAGTTGTGAGAAACCGCAAGTTTCAAATAGTTAGCGCAAAGTCAACGCACGCACTGTGTGAAACTGGTGACAATTTGCAAATTCAATATTCGAATTTCGAGTAAACTTTTCTTCATTCACTTATGCCTGCGATAATAGCAAACTAAGTTTTTTCATTATCATGACAGGATAATTTCTATCTTGAGCAAATGTGTCTGTCGCTACAATATTTCTGAGAAAATTAATTCACTTGCAAATCAGCAGCTTGTCAGGCAACGCCGACTTCTTGCTAGTATTATTTGTCCTCCTCCTCAAGATGCACATTTGCGGCATGAAAGGAATAAATTCATTCGCGACGCGTTGCACCTTGGCTGCGGATGCCTGTTTTTATCTGCATTTGCAAGCGGCATGACTACGATGTGTACCTATAACTCAAGCTTAAAGAGCGCAGAGCGCAGCACACGCTCCTAGCTGACAGACACAAATTTGTTCCCTTTTCTTGCGCGCCGCACTCGCAATCTTTGTATGAACTCGCGTCTTGGATTACGTACGCTCGTACCTTGCCATGCTGTGCATAATCCAAATGCAAGTACTCGTAATTTTCCGCGCTTGTTTCCTAAGGCTATAAATTAGTTTTACGCTCGTAGATATGCCGAGAGGCATGGATTTACACGGGTAGTTTACACCGAGTGTCAATTCTTAACCTTTCATCCTTTCTGAGACGTTCACGCTGCGCTGCGCTGTATTGAATCTTTGATTCCTTGGTAGATATTCGCTAAGAGGGCGCTGAATATATCTGAATGGTCCTGAATAGCGTTTTGGCGATGGATGGTGACTAGAAATCATCGTGAACTGAACGCAGTTAAAGCTTTGGTAATCCTTTTAGTGTTGTGTGTGATTAAGACGCGGACGCGAAAGCGCACCCAGTATAAAGTCAGTAACTGTACCAGGAGTGGCAAGAGTCCTGCCAGGATTCAACCAGCGCTGTTTGTATGTGCCGAGGGGCGGATTTGTGAATGGTGGCTGGTGGATTACGGCAAGGACTAATCTCGTGCCATGCCATGCCATGCCACGCTTTGGTAGGGCAGGGTGGATAGCCGCCAAACCAAGTGAAGTCAGTTGGGGGCTGATACGCGCCGGCCAAACTGCCAGCCGCAAGGTTCGCTTCGCTTCACTTCACTTCACTTCACTTCACTTGACTGCGCTGCGCTGCGTTTTGCTTCTTTTCTTGGATGCACAGCACTGTAGTACTAGTATGTATGTTGACGCGGGGCAAAGTGCTTTTTAAATACACATTCCCACATTCATTGTCGCCATCGGCGGCCAGACAAATGGCATGTTATAAAATATACTTTCTTCCAAAGTACCAATGATGCAAGTCAAGTCACGAACGCGTCATTTCTTCCAGGGGAAGTGACTGAGAGTTAATTTATTGTGTACTTTCTTCCGGGGGATTAAATTAATCTGAAACGACTGTTGTGTCGTCTTTGCTTTGCAATAATAGGATTAATTCTGGCAATGCGTAATGAATAATTTGATGCGAGTTTAAAGAAGTTGAAGTTCTTTCAAGAGCTTTGAGTGAGATTTTTAAGATTGTTGAGTGGAGATCATTTATTTTCATACATACTTGATTTTTGATTAAAGTTTTTAAAGTTTAGTTAGATGTCAGATACAATATAATTTCTCACTTTTCTTCCAACTTGCGGCACTGGTATTTGTCTAAATGCTGTCTGCAAGCCAAGAAAATGCAAGAGTAGGAGAGGCAACGAATGAATAAATACTAATGGATGCCAACAGTTCTTTTCACTTCTTGCATCCATTCCCAATCACTTTGGATTACCTCGCGCGTCGAAGCCAACAGTACGATGACTTCCCAGCAAATACAAATTCACTCGGAATCGGAATAGGAACGAAGCGAAGCGAAACGAAGGGAAAGAAAGCGAGAAACTTGTACATACATCGCGACGTGTTGAGCTTTCCGGATAAAACTTTCTCAGTGCGCAAAACTTCCAAAGGATAGTTAATATCCTAACAGACTATGTATTCTAAAATATCGATTGAAAATTTTAAAAGTAAATTTATAATAAAATAAGTAATTTTCAATTTAAATCTTGCAGTCATACATAATAATCAATTGACTAAAAAATAGTATAAAGGATAATTCAGGAGTCGACATGTGAATGTGTAGTAAAAAACCGCCGCAGGGAAAGCGTGCGTGTGCGTTGAAAATAAATAACGTCTGAACGCAAACAGGCCAAGCAACAACAATAAAGATAAGAACGACCGATTGATCGTTTATGGCCGGCAAGTAAAGCAAAGAGTCGACCACCAGTCTGCGTGGCTGTGTTCAATGTTCGTGTTGTTTCAGGCCGATGTTGTAACGGCTGGCGGCATTATCCATCCACGAACTGAACTCGGCTAAAACTGATCAGAGCGCATGCATCATTTATCATTTGCGGTGCACGCCAGCAAGCGGAAAAACCAACCGGGGGGTCATCAGAGCGCCCAGGACGTTGCTCATTCAGCATCGGCTTGTCATTACCGCTTTATTTTGTATTCGCACTTTTTTCACTGAGTGTTGTTTCGTGTACTGCTGATTGTATAAAGTCTCGTAAAACATTTACGAGCTTTTGGCTGATGAATTTTTAATCTTGTGCTGTCTTCTTGTCAGTTTTTTTGCTTATTTCTTCATTTATTCAAGTGTAAAACTCTAGGTTACAGTTAACTAGAAAGAACTTAGAACTTGGTAGTATCTCAAGTATACATATTTTTGAAGGAAACCTAAGTCCTTGGCATTCTGCTTATGGCTAGTTTAGTTCCACATAGTAGACGAAGTGGAGGATGGTCTTTTGCTGCCAAAGGATTCCTCATTGTTTACGATGACTAAAAGGACTCGCCTCGACTTGCAAGCGTCCTTCTTCTGTGTGCACCTTGGTGTGAAGATAATTATTCCAATGGCTTTGCCTGCGTCTCGTCCAACTAAAGTTTGCTGAATTCTAAGGTATTCCAAGAGGTTTCTCATCATTTTCTGACTCACAGTACACAGAAACTAGCACAGAACACAGTAGAATATACAAAGTGTTTTTTAAATTATTCCAAAAAAAGTGAGTCTCATTTATTTGATTACAATTTTGCATAAATATAATTTATTCAATTACTGGCCGTTAACTTCCATCTTATATGAAATTGCTTCCTTGATAGGCTTTTAGAAAATTCAAGCTGAGATAATTTAAAATTTAACTTAATGATTCTATTTTAAATGTGGAAGGAAAAGCTACCTTGCGAGCAGCTGAGTGGTCTTTGATGAGAGCGAGTAATTCAGAACAGGGCAGAGCAAGGAGCAGAAGCAAGAGTGGAAAATAGAAGTCAAAATGTCGAATTAAAGCGAATCTGCTCTGTCTGGCGTGAATTGTGCGTGCATGCACACTCTGCCTTCTGCCGTTCTGCTGAGCTCAGGTTGGGTAACAAACAGCAGCCCAAAGGCGCCGCCACAACCTGCTCATATTATAGCTGCCCGTTGCGACTTAATATCGTAGAAAATGGTACACCATGCAACGTGCTAGTTAAATAAAAGAACGCAAATTACTAAAAAGAAGAAAGAAAAATTAAAACGAAAAAATCTTTTCAAGAATTAAAAGGATAACAAGTTACATTTGCATGTTGTCTGTTTTTAATTGTATTTTAGTTTATTAATGCAAAGTTGTACCAGCATGTGACAACATTTGGTCGCTAAACACGCTTATAAATTTGCTTGAAAGTAATTTACATATTTAATTAAATGTACGCAAGGGGTGAGCGAATGAAGGACTGATCTTTTCCAGTATATGAGTGCGTACAAGACACGAGGGACGTGTATCAACCATAATGGAAAACGACCGACAAGTGTAGACGCTAAGGGGCGCCAGGTGAATATGCGAAGAAGATGCGAAATTAATTTATAAGTAGGCCACAGAGATGAGCCATCAACCCATCACCGCTTGCTTTTATTAATTTGCCAGACAAGAGAGCATATACCTACTTATGTATTTACCTACTGATCTTATAAATTAACTTTCATCTCCAACCAGAAGCAAGTTAATCAAAGTTGATTCTCATTGATTCTCTTTTTAAACTTTTTTAAAACATGGTTGATGACTTGGAAAGCACACTGTAAATGAAATTCATGATGATATGAGGATACAGCTATCCAAGATGAAGAACCCAAGCATGTGCTAGATGCACGTGCTATTTTTACAGGCAATTACTCAAACAGGTAATCAATTGAAAACGTACGAAGCACGATGAACGCTGCACCGGAAGGAAAAATTCAATCTCAATGCTCAACAGCAGTGTAGAGAGGAAGTTTACGAGCGAGTCTATTTGTTTGCGGGAAGCCATTTGACTTTTGCATTGGGTCGGAGAAGAAATATGAGTTGCATTGGCGTGTAAGGTCAGTTTAATCATTGGCGACCATTTAGTTTATGGTTGGAATGCTGTGGCTGCAACTGCGGAGGCGGCAAACGACTGGAAAAACTTTTAATAAGGGTAGAGGTACTCGAAGCGTCGTTTATTGTATTGTCGGACGTGAAGTGGGCGCTGCCAGCTGTTAAGCATCTGAATGAAGCTAAGGAGCAACGTGTTGAGCGTCTTCAAGTCAAGCCCAAGTGAAGAAACACAGAAGGAGCAAAATAAATGCAATACATTTGCCTTGCGGAAAACAATACGTAAAGTGGTGGTGTATTTCCAAACAACTTGACACTCTGTATATACCTGAAAAATGTTATATTCTGCTCTTGCTTTGCTTTGCACGAGAGTTTTCTCCGCATTATTATAAGTTTCCAAGTGATTTTTTTTCGTGCAATTAGGAAACGTTTTTTGGCCTTTTCGCACGCAGAGTGCGAAAATCTACTAACGCACGTAATGAGATTACTTGGTAGAGTAAGAGACTGAAAAGAGAATGGGAATGAGAATGCGTGACAAATAAAGAAAGTATGAGTACACAGCCAGGATATGAAGTCAGATTGGAATACTTGAAGCCACCCGCCACCTATTCGTATGCTGCGCGTTCCGGAAACTTGCTGTGTTTTTCACAGGCTGCAAGTTTCGCTCTGCTATGGTGGCAAACTTTAGTGGAATACTATATCTGTCTGCATATTGCAGTACGAGTGCAGACTTTCAGACGTAACGCAAACTTTGAACCACTCACAGAAACTTCAGCTTTATAAATATTTGTCTGAATTTTCAATAATTTCCAAAGCTTCGATGATAAATACACGTTGGTTATTTTTGTCAGCCAATGCACTTTCTCAAACTTTAATCAAGTCTCAGGTTTCTTCTCTGTCTTTTCTGTCAATTTCATATTACGGATATATACTGTTTTTGCTGCAAGTTGGTGCAAAGCTAGGAGTAGTACCAATTGGTTAAAGGATAACGCACTGAATCCTGCACAAGTTGAATCCTTTTATGACAAAGCGCACCCCGTCAGCGGCGTTCTCATTCAATATCCCAATTGGCAGCGTTACGTAATTAGGCGCCAGGGTCGTGTCGTGTCGCCTGCTAATGCGTGTTGTACGTCCGTCAACACGCGTCAAAGCAGAGATACATACGGATGTAGCAAAGGGATTTGTGTGTAGATTGGCTGCGCGCAAAATTCAGTCGCTCGTAATGCGTTTGCAAATTAACGCCAGTTTGTTTATCACCCGCGATAGGCGCGCACAGCGCAGCACAAGCGCAACGCGTCAATAATTATTTCAGCGACGAAGGATATATGCCAAGGGTGGCCAAACGTCAATAGTCTTCAATACAGCAATTTTGCAAAATTTTAAATTTCACGCGAACCGCACATAAATACTTATTTAAAACGCACCCAAGAATATGCATTTATCGAGAGCATCTTAATTTTTTTTTGTAATTAGTAAATTTTCAAACTTCAATAACTTTGCTTAGAAGTAAGGCAAATTGTTCGTTTAACCACTTATTTTATGTAAAATTTAATACGGAATTCAATAAGTTTTAATTGAAAATTGTACCCTTTACGGTACAAGTAATATTTGACATTAAACAAAGGTATACTTTTTCTACCAAAAATATAAAATTTTCACTAATTCCCAACTCTGCTTATAATTACGGTAAATTCATGGTTTAACCACTTATTTTGTGTAAAATTTGATTTAAAATCGAATGATGTTTAAGCGGAATTGCTATCCTGCATAGGTCAAGAGATATTTGTGAAATAGTAATAAATTTGCTAAAATCATACAATGTAGACGTATAGTTATTATAAGAAGGAACTTTATCAAATTTCTTGCCAACCGCGCAATAATTTCCATCATTGTGTCACCAGGGAATCTGTTTTACATTTACACAATCATCCTATGAAAACAAAATATGTTTTTTCATGCCCGAAGAATTAATTAACACCGTTTGCTTTGGTGTCACGTATGTGGCTAACTAGCAGGCGTTGCCAAACAGGATAATAGCCATTAATCTAATCAAAGTCGTTTGAAGTAAAATATTCTGCTTTTGTAAAGTTCATACTTTGAATGCATTGCACATTGGACTAACAGCAGTTTATTACCACGCCAATAAATGCGCAAATCGAGGCACAAGTTCAATGCAAAGCCATTCACGGCGCGTTGTACTGCATAATAAATCTCCACTTATGTACGGCACGCAGATATTTAATTCATTGCTGCATCCGGATTGCAACGGTAAATCAATTTCAGGCGCATTTCGAGCGTTAAATATGCATTCCTCGCTCGCTATCCGGGCTAAGCACTCGCCGGCTTTCTATTTACCTTCTGTCAGTGATAGACTGCGACACCGCCGATCGGCGTGTACGCTGCACCGCGACCGAAAGCGGATTATTGCAGTTCAGTAATATCGCCCCCGAACTGATAGCCGAGAACAACTAGGCACTAATAATCGCTCAGTTATTGACAAGAGTGGGTTTGCTGTTGGCGCCTTTACAAATACGCCCGTGGATTGGGCCTTAAACTGTTAACCAATTAATATTAACTCTAAATTGATTTAATATGCGTCAATATATGTATGCCTATTCATGAACAGGCATAGGTATTGCCTAAGGTCATCACATATTGGCATCGTGCGTATGAAATGTTCTAGAAACGATTTGCTATGTTGTAACATGCACAGTTTGATATTGGATTCACATGTTATCAACGTTAGGTGGTTTGCGCTTGTGCAGAAATTCGATAACGTTGTGAGCCATCGATAGTGTCAGCGATAGGTTTGCTAAGTCAGTCAGTCAATTCGTGATTTTTACGCGTGTGTGCCGATTTCTTACGTAAAATATTTGTGTTATTACCTATATAAGTGAAATGCTATTATTGGCATCTAGGTGAGTGTTAAGTCAGTTTGTATTTTGCATTACACTATAAATAATCAATGCATAATTTGATGCAGGTTAGAATATATTAAGAGACGACATTGTGCTACATTGTACTTATTCATAGGGTAATTTGGTGTGTAATCTTAGTTTGTTAAGGTTAGCGTGCATCACGTCGACATTTGATTGACTTGACTTATCTGCATACAACTTTGCAATATTGACTTGTAGATTGTATGCAACTGAAATTGCACGATGTTAAGAATATACATACCTACATGACTTTAATTAATTTTGCATTTTAAATAAATAATTGTACATTTTGTCGTTTTACTAAATTCGGTACTAATTATTAATTGTTGTTGCAGAAGACTTCGCTCAAATTGCCCATGAATCATCAAAAAATGTAAGTACAACAGTTTTTAAATTACAGAACTGATTTAAATTACTATAACCATGTCCGATTAAGACATTCAACACCAATAATCACATCAATCGATTGTGTAATTTGGTATGAAATTATTTGTAATTCAGCGAAGAATAATCGGTTCAATTTGCGAAATGGAGCCTGCGGTTCTTGGTAATACAACAAACACTAATTATTCTGTTTGAACGCATTTCTATTACGGCCATTCGCGCGACACGCGTGTATTCGGCGCACAAATAGTTGAAATATTAATTATGCAACGCAGTTTATCAACGCGCCGCGCCATTGTGCAAGATCTGGCAGGCAGCGAAAGATAGATGCGCATCTAATGGTTTCGAATTCGACACTCATTTGCGTGGATATTCCCGGGAAATTTATGAATTTCGCAATGTGGATTATTCTGCTACGCAAACAAGATTAACTGATATTTATTACATATGTACGCTCGATGCAACTTCAAACAACTATCTATACATATTTCACACTGTCATTGTTTTCTTTGTTCTATGTTCAGTTCATGTTAGTCCAAGGACAAAGGACAATTTACGCATAATTATTGAGTGTAATTAATTTAATTAACAAGATATCACGTGCATCAACAGTACTTAATATCGGGTTATTTCTGCGAACTCTCAGTAGAGAAGTGATGACAGAAATGATAAACCCTCAGACAATATTCCTACTATCATCGCATCGATTTGTCATTGTTATTGTTAGATTCAATCATAATGTGTATCTGCACGGTGTGTTTGCATTGGGTTATCAGGGAACGTGGCAGCGGTAGTAACACTGGAAACGTAGCGGCATTGCCACCAATTTCCATTTCCTTGTAGTCTCCGACGTATTCGGGATCAGCGCAAGCGTTCTTCCCAATTCGGATGTCAATGCAGTGATTTATCGGGCGGAGAAGCCTCTGCCACCGCAGAGGAAGCTGCCATGGCACACATTCGTGTCTCTCGCGTAATCGCAGCGCCGCGCAGCGTGCAGGCATTAATTAATCGCACTGTTAGTGGGTGGACGCGGACACACTTCCTATCGTTTTATATGCATGTCACTTAAACAGCACTACCGTTTATTAATAGCATTCAGAAGTAGAGTGTTTCTTTAAAATTCCTTTAGTTCTAACAAATTTCTAACATAAAATGCAGAGAAAACAGTAACGTACGTAGGTATATTTTTTACACGCTGATTCACCACAGCGTGGCTTACTTTTGCAGCGCACGCAATTAGGCCATAGGTAACTCCTTTTCAATGTACCCATTTGTTACTGGCGCTTCCCCGTAGTCAACTTCCTTTTGCTTCTGTCTCATCCTTCAATAAGTGCTTATACAAAGTGTTACAAATCGAATGCGATCCACACGCAAGCAGCCAGCTAGCAAATTAATGTTTGGATGGTGAAGAGGCTGACGAGTTGAGTTCGACAGGCTGATCTCATCGCCGAAATGATTGTGGCATTTACATTTCAATAGGAACAAGATCAGTCTGCTAACCCGACTCTGAAGACTTTGAATTCCCTGCAGATGCTGCCGACGCTTTGATAGTGTGTGCTGAGCAAACTAAAGCGACTACAAAAAAATTGTTTGCGAATTTGGCGCGGTGTTTTCTTGGTTAATGCTGCTCGACTGGATGCTGGGATGAAATCGCTCGTCATTTTTCCGTTTTCTCTAAGCTACACACCTACTACTGCGCTACTACGCTCTGGCTTGAAACGTGCTCTGTATTTAATGCAAACGCGCAACGCATCCCTTAAGGCGATGTGAATGTGCATTTGTTTTTTGCCCCCAGTATAGTATCTTATACCTGAACCGTCAGACTTTCAACTGAATTGGAAGACAAGCATGTGGGGAATGGCAAGTAAGCGGTATAAAGAACAAAAGACAAACAGATTTTGGGTTTTATTAAATGCGGTAAAACAGAGTGAATATCAATACGTGCGGGGAAGTACTGACAATTCGGGCGACCGTAAAGGGAAGCTGATACTAACACTTCCGTATTAAGTTCGTGTTTCGGTTTTAAGTCGAATTCGCGCAAGCGAAAGAGCGGATTTAATTAATTGCAGCAAATCGAATTATTGCCGATTAATTCGGCATGAGCATTGCTATTTTCTATTCAGTGTACAGTGGCTTTTTTGTGTTTCGATGTTTTTGGACATTTGAATGTTTATTTATTTATTTGTGCGCGTGAATAAAATTTTTTGTTTTTATCGCAATGACATCCAAATGTCATTTTTATGTTTTTATGTATTTTTTTATGCTTGCGAGTTATTGCAAAAAAGCAATATAAGATGTTTTATATTTTGCAATAAGTTTTTTATCTTTTTAAATACTATACAGAGTGTTCAGGAATTTTAATTATCTTATAATTAGTGGTAAATATTATTAGTTTGCTAGAATATTTTAATATTTGGTATTTTATTTGGCGTTTGGCTTGGACGTTGCATAATGTATATGGAATAACATGATGGTCGGCGCCTCCACCCATGGAAAATGCAGATTGTATGCTTGGAAAAGCAATAATACTCTGCATAGTTGTACTTGCCGCAGAGTGCATTACGCGCTTAATTGTTTGGTGAGAGCTTGAATGTTGGTCTTCCATCATACATTGGTAACTCTAGATGAATGCACGTGTGGCGTGTGCATAATGATTGCGCTTTACATATTTCGCGATGCAAATATCTAGTGCATAGTTTTGCAACCAAATAACGTCCAATTCTTTAATAGAGGAAAAAACTAATTGTAAGTAGATTTTATCTTTTGCGGTGATAAAAAACAGAAAAAGTTCTTCCTTCTTAACTTTTTCAAAGGTTGACTGCTTGTAGTTGGTATTTTTTAGCCTCTCTTGATTTTTTTGCCATGTTTTGAAAACTTTTTGAGTGTTTAACCTGTGACCGTGTATAAGAAGACAACGGTTCTTTTTGCAAAGACTAAGATCACGTCAGGGGAAGCATAAGCATGTGAAGTGGTCGCTGTGCGCTTGTGATTTTCCAGTCTTTTACTAATCCGCCGAGACAACGATCGAGCATTCTTATCGCAAGTTTGCCAGCACCGCTGAGAGAAACATCAGCGCCGTCCGTGACTTTGTCTGCACTTGGAGTCGTCCTGTCAAAAGAATTTTCGCCTGTCGGCCTCGAAGGACTTGTCATGGCTTTTGAATGTTTTTCGTTTCTTTACTTTGCTTTACTTTGCTGCAGAAAATATTTTTAAAACGTTCTTTAAGAATTAGGTTTACATGATAAATGCTTTTGAAAATCGTCTCGTTCAAGTGGAATAAATATAATCTTTATTTGATTATTTATCGCCGAGAATTTTTTCTCGCGCGTGGCAATTGTTTTAAGTGCATTCAAGTCCTGAAATATTTTTTTGAATGAGCGTTGCTATCACTGATCGTGTTTGTTTTTATGGCGTTCCTAAGCAAGATAAACCTCAGCAACACTTTTTTGCTGCGTTGCGGTCTTGCCGCCTCTGTGAGTTGTCACGGCTCATAAACAAAGCATCAGTGAAAACATTCCTCATGAGTGCCTTTTCCCAGTTTACCAAAACGCGCACGACGCCACGTCAGCCACACCAAGAATTGGGAATGGGCTAAAAACGTGGCAATAAAATAAAACACGCGCCCAGAAGTTTTATTTTGATCCAGTTTTGAGTCTGAAAATTTCCACCAACTTTACACACTCATTGCGTTTCGGCTCCAGCACTAAATCATCAAACTTTTTGCGCTTCAACCGAGAGAAGGCAAAGCTTATATGAGTAGGTACGCAAGTATCTCTTCAAGTCCCAATCTAATTTGCTCGTCATGAAAACGTTTATTTATTAGAATTTTTCAAGTCCTGAGGGCGGAATTATGAGCATCACTCGAGTGAAGCCATTTGCAATTTATATTTGAGAGGCAGAAAGGCAGGCAACTAAGGAACAAGTTGAATTTTTTCCTTATTGAAGTCCCGCTCCCAGTGAATTTGATTTGGACGCGATGCTGCTGAAAAGATTTATGTCGCTTTGGATTCCCTCGATTGCGATCGCGACTAAATGAAAGCGAAATCACGACAAGCGTTGGCGGAGATTTGAGCATTTCCTTCATGCTTTGATTCCCAAAAGCCGTGCAGGATGTTGGCCAGCAAGATGTATGTACGTGTATTTGCGATTGCCCATTACCAGGCTAGCGTTCCTGGACGACAAAACCCGCTTTTCAAGGAAAAAGTTTGCCTTTGTGGCCGGTCAAAAAGGCAGAAAAATTATGTAAATAAGTCAAATTCACTTCGTTCTATGCATACCGACGTAGCTCTTTATTGTTGAATGGTCTTCATTCCAAGGAACATTTTTCAAAGTGGATTTCTTCATCTCCGGAATCGTTTTTATTCGGGCGTAATTGAAAAATTAAGTTAACTGGATATTGTTGCAACTGAATGTAATTGATGAATGAATATGACCCACGCGCGCGGATGCATATCAAAGCTTTGACTCGCCACATCAATTTTCTGTGCTTTGCGCGCACACGTAAACGAATTACACGGCAGAATATTCAATGCCCTTAGATGGCCTAATGGTAGTGAATAGCTGTCCTAATGTACTGCTTCATAAGCAATACATGTGCACGCCTGCACAACCAAAATACTACGTAAACGAATGAACCAGCGAACAAACGAGTGCGGTGCTATTATTTTCGGCGCAAACAAATGTTGTTGCCGGTGGTGGCTTCAGGGACATGGCTGGCCGAGATCGCTGAAAACACAGCAATGAAATTAATTTCAGCGAACTGACTCGTGCCCACGAACACGCGAAAACATCCGCAATGTGGGAACAAAATTTGCTTATTAATTCGTGCATTTATCGTTTAATAATGGCGTGTCTAACCGTATGGTTTTAATTATATGTTGTCATATTTATAATTATGGCTCTTCTGTACCGGACACTGCAGTGGTTCGCAAAATCAATAATTAATCACTTACATCATATTTAATTAACTTTTTGCATAATCTAATTATAATTAAACAACATTTTTCTAACTGACATTGAGATTATTCGGCATTGTACATCGGTGGAGGCGCTGGCAACTAAAGGAAAAGCATTACAAACCGTTGTGGAGGCGCCCGCAACTATGGGAACAGTTAATTAAAAATGATTTACAATTAGTTATAATAATTAAGCAGGTATTATTCAATTACACAGTTTGTCAAGCATGATATCTCTTGACACTTCACAATAATCAATACCAGTGATACTTAGTCCGTTGTAACTATAACGCGGTAGAGCAAATTAATCACTGCCTAAGACAATCTAATTATGGTTGGCTAGATCTAAGTATTATTACTACTAATACATGTACAGTTTGTTAATTAATTAAGCAATTTCAGTGGATATTAGACTAAATTTTACTTTTAAATATAAATATTATACTTATATAGTAATATATATTTTGTATTGTTTAAACTTGAAAGTAAGAAAAGTTAGTTTGTCAAGAATTCTGTAAGACTCTTGACATATTAGCATCTTCTTGTCATAAAAGCACTCCTGTGGCAAATAATAGGATGCATTAAAGGTGAACAACCGTATTATGTAAATGTGAAGAAGATGTTGCCAAACGCAGCATACAAAGGGAAAAGACGCCATAGAAAATTACAAATAAAGAAGCCCTAAAGTTAACTACCAACACTAGAGAGTCGGTAGACAGCGCAGCGACAAAAATATCAAACAAACTCTTATTTCGCTTTCACGCGTCGCGCTCTTTTTCGGCATTCGAGTCTATTCGTCTTCCAGCAAGTCAACAGACGCGCATAAAAAATGTGATGTGTATTAATGTCTTATCAAGGATGCCAGTTAATTATACGAAGTGCTTATATTCAGCAAGTGAATGCAAACGCAAGCGGACATGGCTTGGTGCTTTCCACAAGCAGAAAAGAAGAACAACAAGGCTTGCAGGGATTACGATCCGGCGCACAATGAAGAAAAAAACACGCCGTCAAAATAAAGAATTACTCTGCCCACTGCTGCGGCCCATTGCAATGGGCGTCAATGCAGGGTAAACAGACAACTGATATAAATGCTTGTTTTATTAGAAATTCACAAACAAACAGTCAGAGAAGAAAAACGTAAATAATCATGAATCTTGAAACGAAAACATTAATTATCCCAAAATAACAATTATTATCATTGTGATTTTTATTAGATTTTCAAACGCATGTAAAGTATGAAATCATTGTCTCATTTTTTCTTTAAACTAAGAACAATGATAAAGACCAGCAAGTTTTTCAGCTTTCATATTGCGTCGTTCTTGCAGTAAACATGTTTCTATTGTTAGCACGTCCGGTCGTTGTGTTTAGTGAAAACTTGTCAGCGGCAGGAGGAAGCCAACGAGGAAAAATGCATGTATATTAATACATCATCGTCGCCACGTAGTTAATTATATTCGCGCATTCGCTCTTTTCTTTCGCTGTGCTCGAGATAGAAAAACTTTTGAAAAGCCACTGATGAAAAGTTTACTCTCTGATACAAAAAATGACGAGATATTAATTTGTTTACTAAATGAGCAACGGTTGTTGCTTTCATGGTTGAAATTTACATTTTATGAACAAAACTAAGACTTAATTTAAAATATACCTACCTACATCCCTATTTATATTGCTATATAAAAACCATTCTGATGGTATAACGTTTGTTAGCGGATTGCAAGGAAAAGACGCTTTCTCTTCTTGCACTGCACGAAGTTTTCCCTTTACGATCATTATAGTTGTTTGTCGATGCGCTCGCTTGACGTCCTAGTTTCTTCAATAAATTTTAATTATTTCACTCTACCAGTCTGCGAAGTTTTCTCAGCCACTAACATAACTCAGATAAAAATTCACAACCTCAATTCTACACTGAAAGCAAAGGCAAGGTTTTTCCTATTTATTCCATCAAGAATAATAGTTATAACTTGTAGTTCTTCTTAAATTTAATTTGAAAATGTTAGACGACAAACATGGTTTCTTATTTTGCCCGACTTTACTTTATTTATTCATTCGTTATTTACGCCAAAGCGAGATTTAAATTAAAAATATATCGAGTTGCTGGTGGCCCTGCGTCTTTGCAATATATTACATTATACTACATCAGAAACTCTTGTATGCGCAGCGCGACGACATGAATATGAATAAAATATGCACGATTATTAAATTCGTTGGACGTGCTCAGCTCGTAGTGCAATTGTTGCCAAACGAAACGAAGCAAAATCCGCAAAAATACAAAATCGCAGGTTTTTCAGCTGAATGTTTAATTGCGCTTTGATGCTTTCATTAAAGGATAAAAGATTAATGGTGAATGCGGGCGCAACATCCGCATGCAGATAAATACGACGTTTTTATTGTTTGCTCATTCAGCGCATTGTTGTACCGTTGTTAACACGACAAATTGGTAATTATTAATTCAATTTCCAATAGAATGTGCATATTTATGAAGGGTTTGGATACATTTGAGATAAACGCGAATCTCAATGACTACAAGTAACCGTACAAGGGTATTTTTCCAAGAACACTATACATTCTTTCATCCTGCAGGCAGTTCTGGATGCGGCAATAAATATTTGCTGCTTAGAAAATTCATACTTTGCGCCCGATATGCCAGCGCACAGGGGCAGAGCATGTATGCGCTTTCATACACTTACAACAGAGAGATATTGACATGAGCCATCGCAATGGATTTTCCCATTCGAAGCGATCATTTTTGGCTGCTTGCTAATGCAATATAATGTTATATGGCGCTCCTGCATCAGCAAGACGCGCGTGTAACCACGTCCGACCGACTTCCCGGATGCGAAGCCTCAGCCCGCCGGCCTGATGCCTTCCCGCCGCGCTACTTTGGCCTAATCGAATTGTCGCAAGTCTGCGCGGCTCAATATCCCATGGTAAACATAACCAAACACCACTAAACCACACGAGCATTTCTATTCAAATTTTCTGAATTTCAAATTCGAGTTTGTGATCCTCCCACAGTAGTTTCACGCTTTTAACTTTTAACTACGCAAACTTTTCTTTGTTTTTTCCTTCTTTTTAAAATTGATTTTCTTAGGATAAGTGTAATTATTCACAATTGATACATACGTCCATTATCCTTGAAGGACTACGCAAGAGGCGCATGAAATTGCTGTTATTTGTTACTGCTTTCTCTTCAATCCATCGACTGTGCGCTGAAGAAGAAAATACTTACCTACTTCTATTTGTTGGTTTGTTTACCAGCAGCTTGACGACGTCTAAGGGTCAACCTTACTCACAGCCCTTAATTGAATTACTCAAACTTCAACTTCATCTCAAGAAAATAATGATTAATATTTCTTCTACTTCTACTTTAAATTGAAATTGCTAAGAAAAATGCCAACAGAAAGTTTTCCACACTCCATATTCAGCAGAAAAACTAATTACTTAAGACGCAATTCCGGATTTTTGTGAAACAGGATAAACTTAATTACGCTGCCATGAAACTACCGCCACGAGCTTCTGCGTTCCATTATTAATAACGTAATTATCCTATTTTTTAATGCGCGCTTTACTCGCCAGTTGATATAAAACTATGCAAATTTGAATTTATGCCTTCTTCAGTGATAGGTACGTTTTTCCAGGACGTGCTGTTAGGTTAGTGTTTAATTATAGTTATAAGGGGTACCTATATATGGTTGTTTTAAACGTACAGCGACACAAGTGGCAGTAAAATTACCCTCGTATTTTAAACGTTTGCTTGAGAATAACAGCACAACACTTAAAAGTGGAATTGTACCGCGAGGACGCGTTTCGTCAGTTTATTACAAGCTGCTTTTGCTTTTCGCGTGTCGCCCGCAAAGGCCTATACCCTGGGTTGTCATGCATTTTGCGGGCTTGCATTGCGTTTACACAATAACAACAACAAGAATAAGAATAAGACGGGAGCCAACTCAGGCGCGTCGAGTCGGCTAACTTTTAAATTGCTCCGACAACAGTTCGTCTTCCTGGGGGCGAATAAAGCAATGCTGCCAAATGCTCCAAGTTAGAATGCCTTGATGTTCTATTGTATTGTACATACGTTACTTCCCAGTTAAATTCTATTGAATCGAAATAAAGATCTTTTCTAAATAGTTTAAAATACTACATTTTAAAATTTCATAATATTACATTGCTTCTTATTTGTAGAGACATTTCTGAAGTGCATAAGTTTGTTGTTTATAATGCACTCAGTGCTTGCGCTGGTGCTTCGTTGTATTACGTAGACGTAGACTTTTACAATATGCATACGAATGGTAATGACATGCATAAAATGCAGAGGCCAACATAATACCAAACACATTCACATGCGTCCTTAGTTGCCGTCTCCAGCGCATAACAGCGCAACATCCGGCTTACTTTCGGCGTGTACTGCCTTTTATATTTTAATATTCTGATTGCATTTGATAAGACGCAGTATTCAGTGCATGCAGAACTGCAATTAGCTCTACTAATGATTACCATCACCTTAATGACTATAAAAGCCGTCAGTTTAAATTAATAAATTGCGGATAATATGCAAAATATTTAGAATAAAACAGATATAAATTCTGTGTATATTAAAGCTAGCGGCGAAATAATTAGCAAACAGGCAGCGTTGGATGAATTCTAGAAATTCCTGACTTATTATTGTTGTTTATTTTCCACTCAACTTCCACCCAGCCAGCGCCAAACGCCTGATAAACTAATGTAAATATTTCTTAGTCATGTACCTATGTTTTCTGAATCCGTGATGCATTCCAACACTGTACACTGAAATAGAAGCAAAACGTGTAGACGGCGAGACTATATAGACGAGACGACGAGTTCATTAACTAACTAGAAAGTGCCTTCGCATCTGTAAATTGTACATTTACATCGCGCATTGCTCGGATGCATTGCATAATGCGCAGGCGGCAGGATAATAGAAAGGACGAAGCGTTACGTGCAGTTGCGTAACTCTTGCCGCTCGGCGAATGGCGTTAACCTGCTTGTCGGCATCTTCATTTTTGATATGAATTTAAATCTAAAATAAAATTACTTATGCATAGAATGCAGAATGTTTCAAATGATCTTTGTTCTGGTGCCCTATAAGTGCACATAAATAAATTATGCATTGTCCTGGGCCAAAACAAAACAGTCGTAAAAATAAGTTGAATGCGGAAGGAGGGCCGGAAGAGGCAGACGAATAAAAATAAAAAGTTAATCAACTCGCAGTCGCTTCCAGTTAGCGAGAAGGAAGGCTTGGCGGAATGTGAACACGACCGGAAATGCGGACGCGGCTTGCCGGCCGGCTATTAGGATGTTGCCTTCAGTCTTCGGCGGCGATTTATTGCCGTTTGTCGCTGATACTTTTATCTTAGGGTCGCACTGGTAGCTCAATGTGTTGTTATCCTCCAATCTGACATGATTTTCACTAGTTTTTCTCCTCGTTCGCCGTTCTATGGTCTCCGTTCTCCTTTTTTTTGTTTGTTATGATAAACTGAGCGTGCGTTAAGATAAAAAATTTAACAGCAAGATAAAAAGCGCATGTTCTTTAAAATTAAACGCCGCAGAGCGAAGCATAGCAGAGCAAAAGGTCTTTCGTCGGAATTGCTTTATATAAAGTGTACATATTTGAAACGTGTCGACTTGACTTGCCTTGAGTTGAGTTGAACGCATTGCCACACCACTTCTTGGACGAGAGTGTTGCACCAGCAGCACTTGCACCTCCTCAAGCTAACAAGTGCAATATTACGTTGTAAGAGGACGTGAGGTACGTGTAACAGGCTCGTTTCCTACTTCATTTCGTGCTTTACAAGTCGTTCGGGAAGTTTCACTTGCATTGCTTACATTTAACGTCGTTTCTGTATTTGAGAATATGAAAATCTCCATTTACTTTCAATTACTCTTCTCCGACTGGAATTTGTTAAAACTTTCCGTCAGAAGTTTCATTTTAAAATCATGGACTGTCTCAGGTTTTCTTAATTTTTTTCTTCTTGTTTTTGAGTTTTTTAAGTATCAAAACTTTTGGCAACGTTTAAAAGTTTGAATTGGAATCATTCGGCGTCGAATTATTATTTCAACACTGTACTGACGGCCAGCTGTTAAATTCCTCAGCGGTTTTCATTAATTTGTTTCGCCCACCGTGGCCGCGAGCCTGCATTTAATGAACGCAATTAATTTCGACGTAATAAATTATTTGTAGAATGTATTCGCGTGCGAAGATGATGAAAATGATTAATTGCTACACAAGTTTTGCTCGACTCGTTTCTCTCTTCTGCTCTTCTCGCGTCCGGTACAGAAGTGGCACGCTCAAAGTTGGGATAAATTTGGGCATCGGTTGTCGAAAAACTTAGCGCACCGAAATTTAATTGCATTGTCGTTGGCGGCGGGGTTTTGCGCAGCTCAAAGCTTAAGGCACGAGATCCGCCGCCGGATGCAAGCGAAAGCTCCGGATGAACGTTCTTCTGATGGTAATTACCATTTGTGGCAAGAAGTAAACGCTTAAAACAGTGTTTTAATAATATATTAGACTTAAGAGCGCATTCTCTTGGTCGGAAGAAAACGAACAAGATAAAGGAGAAGAGCAAATAAGATCAAAATCAATAATATTGTTATTTTCGTGTTTACAAACAAGCTTTTATCACGACGCGGTAATGAAAGGGTTTCATGTGGTTGAAGGGTAATTTTGCTGAGTTTAGGGGATGCTTAATAGCGAGTATATTTTATAATAAACATCACAGCCCTGCGTTGAAATCGCAATGAAAATGAATTGGAATTTTTAATTTTCATTACAGTCATCGCAGCTAAACGCTGGTATTTTACTTTTTCACCCTCTCTGCCTCTCAGACAAGAAGTGAACGTAACTTAACAGTCAAAACACTTTTTTCCACGTCTTCGACCCCAGACGACCTTAAACTCTAAACTCTAAAGCTTGCCAAGAAAAGTTTGCAAACTATTGATAATCCCAACAGTTTTCTGCCACTTTTTGCAAGTAGCAAGCAGCAAGCATCGAGTAAAAGGTACCAATGATAAATGCATTCATGTGTCACATTTAATGATGCGCTCAGTGAACATTGGCAATTGCCATTACGATGCAAACCCAGCAAGCGCAGTTTGGCAAACACTTTACTTACCGATACGAATGACTGGTGGTAAACCATCGGCAATTTCCATCAGCAGCGAGCAGAAGCAGCAGATGAACGCGAACAACAATACACGACACATTTTCATTCGGTTGGCGCGTCCTCAATTACCTTTCCACATGCACATCAACGACACACACAGCACCACAGAGGCGGAAGCATTGGCGGCAGCAAACGGCACCTCATCGATGCACACTTTGACGCGCTCCAAGAAGCTAACGACAATTACGTGCACGTGTGTGCCATTAACTCGTCAATCAGCGTGCAAACAATTCGCTCACACAAGTGCAACATTCGTGCTCGGTCGTGCGCTCTGCGGCAATTCAATATCATTCGCGACCTCGCGCCCTACGTGGCCCCACATGTCACTGCACTGATTGGAAAATATGTTGATGTCGAGCGCCAGTCTGCGCACGCAATCAGCCGACTATACGAAAACTATTGATGAGCCAGCCAATTATTGCATCCACATGTCAGTTTTCGCACTGGTGAATATTATATTATATGCTGTCGTTGTCAAAGGACGAGTTTAATTAAATCGCTTGCTCCTGCGTTTTCCAATTGCTAGTAGTTGGTTGTTGTTGTTATTGTTGTTTGTTTACCTGTAACGAAACAAAGGACATATGAAATTAATAATTTCATAATTTGAATGCGATTTGTGATTAATTTAATGATTTGATGAATAATTTTAAGATGTGATGTGATCTGATGTGAAATGAACGAATTGATACGTTTATAATGAGCGCTCAAGTAAGTCATCATTAGTGCGATCGAGTAACGACGTTAGACTAATAGTGAAATCTAAACTTTCCGTACGATGGCAAGTGATAACGGCCGAGGAGGCGCGCTTCTTCTTCTTCTAATGACATTACGTGCAATCTCCAGGGGTGCTTGCAGCTTCCATCAATTAATTCACTTATTTGCCGCCACGGAAGAACGTCCGCTCTTGCGATCGCTTGCAAATTAAATTCTTTTCATTTGCTTTTACTTTACCTCCAGCGCTAGAAAATTTATTTCAATTTATTACAATTTTATCGTCGGCTGATAAATGAATCATCATTGTAAACATTACGGCAATCATATTTTATTTACACTCTGGAGGAGAGCTGCAGTCAAAGTTCAAGTCAAAGTCAAAAGAGATTTATGATTGAAGAAGGGTTAAGAGATGTTGTGATTTTCTTGAAGGATTCACTTATTTACCAAAGGCGTTGAGTGTGTGAGGTTTAGACTGGCGGCTGCGAATTGAGAAAATGTTCAATGTTTGAATAATGTAAGGCCGCAGCAGGCCCTCTGCCGCCTACTGCCTCTCATTTCATATGCTAATGGTTTAAGGAAGCCCACAACCCTACCAACCTCTGTGCGGTCGATGCGCAAAAAACAACGATGAGCTGGGAAATAAAGCGAAAAATAGTTTTTTTGTCTCAGGCGATGAATATTTTTCAGCGTTCAACGTCTTCACCTCGTTTACATACAAGAAATAAGTGCCATATATTCGTCGTCATGAACATCAGAGCAAAGAACCATTTCATCAATTTTTAAAAGTAGGAGTAAAACACAAGAATGTTTTTAGGAAGGTTAAAAAGCTGAAAATTTTAAGGACTAATACAAAAGATATTTATATTATATATGCGTGCGGTGAGAAGGCAATGAAAGTTAATTTCCGGCGTTTTGTAGGACGGTGCACGTCTTTCGGAAAGTTCTTTGTCGCGACGACTGAAAAGCCAACGGAATTGCGAGCGCGACAACAACATAGCGCAATAGATGCCGCGTGTACCACTTGTTTGTACCTTGCAGCATCCAGCGACGGCACATTGGCTTTTCTGGTGCTTTTGTTATGTATTGAAGTGTAAGATCACGTCGCACTCATAAACGAAAATTACACGCCGCGCGTCGTCGTTTTTGGTAAATTTTATCAATTTAACTACTTTGTTATATATTTATCTACTTATCTACTTATTATCTGCTACAAGGATCAGAAATATATTAAGTCAGGTTCAGGTATTTGCTTTTTGCCATTTAATAGAAAAACTTGACATTTTTCAATGAACCACTCCTCGATTCCAATAGGAATTTGTGTGCGTTTTTCAATTACCTACAACCACTTGGCTGGAAGCGGTTCGCAAATTGAGCAGAAGCTGATTGATTATTTTCCAGTAAAATATGTATGAATGCGTTGAACTCTTTCCAAAAAAAATCCCTATACTTTATATAGGAAGGAATCAAACGAATGCACGTTCGTGTTCCAGGTTCTTCTCATGCTAGAAAAATATTCCACGTGAATCGTAATTTAATTTTGCAGAAACAAGCATGGAGATTGCGCATCAAAATCATCAAATGCGGGTGCGTCGGTTTGAACAACGTTTGTGTTTACGTATTTTGCATTGCGAAAATTAATTTGTTTTCGCTGATTTCCAATCGATTTCCATTGCGAATTCATACGCAAATACTTTTAACTACCTCTATGTCTGTAAAGTTTTTATTTAAAGATCAATCAATCACTGATTCACAAAGATTTATTCATACTTTCATATCGGCAGAAAGTTTTTTGCTTCTTTGTAGCACCGCCAGGAAGGAATTGAATTCATCGTGGTTGCATGCATCAGCCGGTGGGGCGTGCGTGCCAGATTGAGTGTGGAAAATATTACATTAGATCGTATTTGATGTTATATTTCGTTTGTCATCTGGGAAAATTGGGTATCAAACAGTGTCATTTCCTTTACGCTCGCTCGGTCGCTCAGAAGAATCTTATCAGGCGCTGTTCTTCCGCAACGGGGCGCGTTCGTGGAGCGGCAAAGAGGATGGACGCATTTTCGATCGCAAGCAAGGTGTTTGTTTCGTCAAGCAAAAGCGCAGTACACGCTCGCGACAAATAAAAAGTACACAAAGTAGACGACCGCTAAGGCAACGCACAGCACAGCCCGAGAACAATCTTGAGGACGGCATAACGTAATTTCACCTGCGCTCGCCTTGCGTCTAACTGGAAAACTCCCCCAAAGCTCTTCTTCTCCTGGTACTTTCAGTTTAGTGGAATCACAAACTTATCATCTCAGAAAAACAGCCGCAAAAAATAATACAATCCATGATAAAAATCACTTCAATATGATTTTCCGTAAAATATTCAAGTTAAGTCAAGCTGAATCTTTGATTTCTATTCAGAAAGGATTCATTCATACATAAAAGAATGAGCAAACGAATTGAATTGACATTCGGTTCGCTTGCGCTTTAGCTTGCAGCGTCGTGTAGCTATGTATGTAAGTAAAGCAAGCAAGCATATTAAACATTTATTCGGATCGTAGGCGTTCGGTTCAGTGCAGTGATGTTATGCTAAATTATTCCCTGGAAAATTAAGCTCTCCATGCTTTACTACGGCGCAAAGTGTTGCCGCGAGCCCAAACGACGGCAAAGTTAGCTGCAGAACCACGCGAGGTGATCAATGGCTGGAAAGTTTTCCACTTTTGCCGATGCGATGCAAAACCGCGCCGGCGTTTGCGGAAAGCCGTTTGGAAACGATCGCAAAGGCTTTCCTCTCTGCTTTCCGTTCCTATATGTAAATGTTGATGTGCTACCTCAAAATGGCTTTTTAACACTTTGCTACATGTTCCTGCGGTTGCGCCAGCGTTCATTCCTTACCATTCGAGCGCATTATCACCTTGTTATTACTCAATTAAACCCCTGTTCTAAAATTATGAACGAATCAGTTTCAATCGGATTTCATTGCATCATCTAATAACTTAATTAACGTTCATAATTAAGTGCTCATAAAATCCAATTGTTGTCAAGTTGTGTCGTTATTAATTAGTGTGAGGAATCACTTTAAATTTATGACTAATTTTAAGTCGGGCGTCTTTAGTTTTTCTACTTTGCTAATTATAACTTTGTTTTAGTCAAGTTTAATTAGTTAATTAATATGTCTTAAGTATACCTTACGTAGTAGGTGTGTACTATAAAGCTATAAATTACCTGAGTATTTTTAATTAGTGTTAATTTATCTCATTTGATGTAATTTTCATCAATATTAAGTCCAAACGAATGTGTTCTTAAAAGGACAATTAAACGCTCATGTGTTTAGCCAGCAATTTTCCGGTCTCTGAGACGAATCGATATCAGAATATCACTTGGACTGAAACAACAAGCGTCTGTGCAAATCCATGGCGAGAATGTAATTACTGATTCCTATACTCGTACTTCACACACGATTAAACCGTTCAGAGTATAAATATTTATTCTTGCGAAAAAGTCCTGAAACCGGAAGATGAATTGCAGTAAAGTTTAAAATAAATATGGAAACATGAATAATTAATGCACATAAATGTAAATGCGAAAAATTGCTACGTAGGGCAATAAGCAATGCGAATGAGCAAGGAATTCATTTCATTGCAAACACAAGCAGACGCCTGAATGCATTGCTTGCATCCAGGGACGCGACTTACAAGTCGCAGAAGACGTTCTCGTTCTCGAATGGAATTACATATCCTGTAAAGAGATACAAACTGTGGGACATACAGAATCGTTGTCTTCGGTGGTGGATGACTGAAGCAAGCGAAACGGACGAGAAATATCTTACGAATACATGAATATTTAATCATTATTTAAGCAAATGTACCCCTATTTTGAAATGTAGATCATTCCTGCCTGCACTACGTACACGACAAGTTGTTTATTTTGTTGGCGAATGCCTGCTTTCTACTAGAAACACCTGAGAAACGTTGTTCATCTGGGAAATTCTCGACATAATAGTGATCATCTTAAATTGAGTTTCAACTTTTCATAATAGATCCTTTATCTGACACTTAACAAGATGTTCAAGTTAGGCCACGAGCGATTATTGACTTTAGTGGCCTGTCACAGTGCATTGCAAAAAGCCGCAACAGCCGTCAGTCGCAAGAATCGGGAGCGATGTGTATAGTTCTTGCCATTTTTGATTGAAAGCTTGTAACTTGAACGTGCATTGTTTGCCAGTTGCTCGTTAGTGCAGTATGAAATATAAATGCGCTGTGATGCTATGTGAAGCGAAGTGATGGTATGAAGCATCGGCGATTGATGGATTCATTACTAGTTTGGTGGTTCGGAAGGAAGTTTCCAGAGTGAATGAGTGAGTGCCACGTAAATTATCAATTATTAACGTTCACTTAATTTCCTCTCTAATCGAATATACATTAAAACTGCACGTTTTTATTTACATCACGTACTCACAGCTTCTTCGCCGCCGCCGATGTAGCAGCACTGCTAGCTACTGCTGTTACTGTTACTGGTTTCTTAAGATGACGACGGACGTCTTAAAGAGCATGCGGGAAAAATCGATAATTGCGTTGGCGAATTCGGCGCACGTATGAACTTGTCATAGAATTGCAATTTACTGGGGCGCTCAAGCAAGCCAGTCGTTCAACCACATGTCACAAGCAACTAACAATAAGCAAGCACGAGCGAGCGACACTTGCGCCATAGATGGAAAACGCCGCAGGACGTAGTCCTGGAAAGGTGTCATCCAGTGCGCCGCGTCTATTATTTCTCAATGTTTCTCGATAGAAAGATGTTTGCTGTTTTTGTATTCCGGTGTTATCTCATTTGTTGGACATACTTTTCTTAATTCATCTTCGTCCTGATGTCTAAGACAGTTGCTCCAAGGACACAACACTTAGTAAAAGAAAACATGATATATTTTTATGTCATATTTCTGCTCATTTCTTATGTCGCGTTTTGTTGTATTGAAAAAACGGAGTGCATTCTGGTTGTCAATACAAATCATTTATGTCTCCGGGATTTCTGCTTTTTGTTCCGGTTCCAGTCGGGTTTACTGTCTGTCGATTCGCTCACTTCATGTGTGCCTGAAGCTTCTATGCAGATCGACTGATGGTTGAACAATAGCGTATAATTAATTCAGCACATTTATCATCGAGTTATCATCATCGTTCTATGAGTATGAACGAGAGTTGTGTATATTTAGTTTTGAAGTATTGACAGTTCAAGGAATTGATGAGTATTGCGATTTTGTAGTTATAATGCTTTGTATTAACATCATTTACATATGTATATCGCTCTTGATCTTTAATGTGAGGAAAGAAAGATTATAGGAAGAAAAAATCAAACAATTCGGTTTGGGAGCGTTGTCCTCGGAAAACTTCTCAGATGAGACTCAATAATTCATACGCGAGTTCTGCTCGCGCAGTGAGAATTGGTTCACTATAATCTAGCGTATCGCATACATTTATCATTCGATACAATTTCGCTGCACAGTTTTAGTTTTCCCTGTGCTTTCAACTGCTCTTGCTCGCATTTCATTACTTTAAACATGATCACATTTAAAATGCGCCCCACAGAGATTTTAAATGAATTTATGTATCTATAAATTACAAGTGGAGGTAGAATATTTCAAAAATTTAAAAGTTAAATGTGAAATTAATTCGCTAAACAAAAGAAAATCAGGAAAAAGAAAAACAAAACATTCTGCAGCTTTGATACTGGCTGGCTGCTGAAAGGCACGAAGGATAATAATTTAAAATACTAATGATCCTAATTTTTGCAAAGAAAACTTGTGAAAAGTAATTTTTAATTCTTTCGGAAAAAAATTCCTCTTTGCCGTCCAGAAGAGCAAAGTTGCCGTACTTGCCGTCTTCATATTTGAACCGCCACAGAATTGTGTGCGTGCCAAATAAATTAAAAATTAATTCGAAACTTGGCAAACTTTTGTCATCAACTTAATTATAATTACAAAGCATTTTGCAAAAGTTGAATTCTCGCCTATACATTCTTCGAATCAAGTGACTGCAAAAACGGCAACCCACACTACACAAGACGAAATTAAACAACCAAAACATTATTGAATATAAAATATTTAATTTTAATTCCTTGCTGCGAAAATGGCCAACTATTGTATAATTTATTTCGAGCAATTTAATTTAATTACTACTAATGAGGCAAATCCGTGTGGGATTCAACGGCTAATTAAATAAATTAATTACTTTACGCATAATTTACTCAAATTATAAACGTACAGTAATAACACACCGGTCTGTCAGGACACAGAGCCTGAGCTGAGCTTAAGGTGTCTTCCGGCTGGGAAAATAAACAACAAGAATAACAAGAAGAAACTTAGTTTGGGTACCCACATTCGATGCGCTCCAAGAGCGAGCAACAACCTTTGCACAATAATTATAATATTAGCAGCGCGTTAGAGTTAATGAGCGCCGTGCAATTAAATGCAAAGTTATGTATGCACGCCCGCCCCAACCGACTTCCACTTCGCGAGAGTCTCGCGTTTCGTCTTCACTTCCGCCACTCGGTTCACCCGCAAAGCGTGCGCGATGATAACGCGCCCGACGTCACCGTGCCACTGGCACTGCCGTCGAGCGGCGGCAACGCTCCGCTCCCAGCCGGCGTCCAGCCGGCGTCGCGACGCGCGCAAACTTCTTGCACGACTAACCCGACTGCCTGCGTTCGCGGTTTTATTGCTCGACCAGAGCAATATTTATTACTCCATTAACAACAATTTTCTCTTGATTTGCCGAGCACTTTGGTTTGTTAAACTAATAGAATTAATTAGTTTAGGTACTGTAAATCTTATACTTGAAGTGATTTTTGCTTGAAAACTTTATTGAACAAGCAAATATTATGCAGGTGTGTAAATATCTGGAAATATTTGACGATTTGTCGAAAATTGTACCGAAATTTGCGTCCTTTAAGAAGCTGAGGGACGAGAGTGGCAGCCTTTGACTGCTTCTTCTGCCAGCGACACTCTTCCGAGGCAAGAAGTTGACGTTGGTTGAGTGTGATTTACCGCGTCCGTCATTCGGTCCGAATTCCGGTTGCTTTCAGCGCTTGCTTGCGACTTGTTTGCGTGTTTCCTTACCTTACAAGTCTTACAAGACCGAATGCTCGTTGTCATCCGCTCCTCGGTTCGTTACGGTGGCAAGTATCATCTTTGCGCGCATCACCGGTCTTCTTAGATATTGTCTGGGTATTCATCGCAGCCCACGGCGCATTGTCCAACTATAGTAGTTCTAGTTTCGAGTCTCCTCCAACATGTTACGTTACACATTCTACATGTGTCTCTCGGCATATTATTATTGTTCAGCTTACATGCAAACCTACATGTATTCCCATTCATCAAGCAGTAGGGTGGCACGAAGTAACAATAACAACTTGTGTTCTACATACTTGTATCAACAATACCAGCGAGTCTCGCATCCTCGCAGATTGCACTCTGTGCTTATAATTTCATTTATTTACATTGTACTCTAATACACAATTGTTGTTGGTTAATATTCGCGCATTATTGTTGAGTTAATTTATGCTCTGAGCGCTTTGTTAATGCAGATTTATTTGCTATTTACTTCATTACCAGCTTGCTTTTGCGTTCGTTCTCCGAGAGTTACACTTTAATCGTGCTAATTTTTACCGCAAGTTTATGTTACACTGCGCACATATATCGACACTATTTCGAAATTAAAATCTAATCTTCTTCTCTGTGAGACTCTGTGCTGTGAGCAAGTTTTCACTATTTGGTATAACTTAATCTGCATATATTCACCTTCTTCATTTACATCCGACGAGCTGTTTCCTGCGGCTTAGCGTGCCGTGTTAAACTTAATTAGAAGATTACGGCCGCACCGCGGCGCGAAAATTATGAAATAGATTTTTATGAAGAATCAGAAGGGAGCTGCTTGCTTTCTCTTAGTTTGCCTTCAGGCTCAGGTGAGTGAGTCCCGCGGGATTGCGGTGTGATCCTAACCGTGGATCACTTTTAAGAATTTAATCGCTTTAATGTGCGCAATTTTTGTTATGCCTTTCTGCGCTGCGCTACGAAAATGAGATTTTTGAAACATCGCATCGCTGCCGCGCACCCGCTCCCTGTATCTAAGATTAAACGCGGCTATTAGCACTTGAATTACATGCTGTTAAGTGTGTGAAGGAAACGCTCTTGCATATCTTCAGCATATCCCAAAAGTGAATGAACTTTACACTGATACCCCAAAAAATTAATTTCCTTGAATTAAAGTTTCTTACCGTATAGTTGTTTTTAGGTTTATTGTTAACTTTTAAAAGTTTCAAGGATAGTGAGTGGATTCTTCAGATAGAGCACTCAGTATATAAGAAATTACAGCATATTACAGCAACATTGTTCCATATTAAATTACGCTTGGTATGCATGGAAGCGAAGCGATGGGTTGGCAAACGAAGTGAAGGGGCACGGCAGGGCGAGGTATCGATTTACACTAAATTAGATTAGAACGCATTATTGAATTAAAGCGATGCATCGCGATGCGTCGCGTCGAATGCATCAATGCATGCATGCCGGTGCCGTGTATTTACTGCAAAAAACCGCAGACGCAGAGCATTATTGATACCTATGTACATGCATTGCAGGAAACGTGTGTGCTCTGCTCCATATGTTGGTATTGTTTTTACGCTTGCGTTTTTCTATTCGTTGCAGAACTTTGTTGCGCGCTTGTGATTAATGAAGCATTTCGAGCAGTAATCATGACGAACGTGCATCTACCACAAAAACACTGATATCCTATGGATGCGTACAGGATGCTACTTGAATAATATGTTTTGCGCATGGACGCACATATAATACGACATATTTATCTGTTGAATAATTAAATGCGACTTTAATTACTGTATTACTCTAGCGTACAATATCCTTTTTCGTCAGCGATTATACTTTGGCATCCATCGGCTAGGATATTATGTTTTAGAGAGATAAAATAATAATGCTTTTTGGGAATGAGCAAGCAATGATTTTAAATTATTCCTGAAATATCCAGGTTTGCTCTTGTGGATTGCAGACTGGACTGGACTGGGCTGGATATTTGAGAGTCGCGATGAAAACGGATGAAAACGAAACGATTACGTATTGCACGTACGTGCTTCTTGTCTAACCAAGCTTGTTACTTACGGGAATTGCCGCGGACATAAGTATGATATGCAACCGCATTCCGAACCGGATATACAGCGGCGACGGCGGTGGCGGTTGCAGTGGCGACGGCTGGTGGCTGGTGACTGGTCAACTTCTTCTTCTGTTTTTCAGCTTCCGCTGTCGAATTCGTACGCTTTGGATGGCTGCTCGGTCAAACTGCAGCGCAATATATTTATTCACGAATTACTCGCTGCGCTCCCACAAATTCACATTGCGCAGTGCGCTCTTCCAGTGCTTTTATTCCTTGAATAAACTTGCTCACTAGTTTACTGGCACATGTTATGCGAGTGTCCATTAAGTAAATTATATCTTGCTTGCAAAAGGAAGAAAACGTAAAATAACATAACATAACATAACATAACAGTTACAAAATTTATTTGGAAACTGCAATCATCTTCACTTTTTTAAACAAACCAATTTTATATACAATCGTATGATTTCGGTGAAATTTATTAGCAAGTTATCACTGCAGAATATTACTTAACTGTTGTAACTAATTTGATATTTGCGCAAGTATAATACTAACGCACTCGACTCCAGGGGTGGTTTTGGCAGCATCGATAATTCACCTACAAATCCTTAATACATTTTAATACCCACTCTCCGTCTAAAGGTAATGATCACCCGGGGGCTACTTCAACATCTTGTATTCTAAAGCCTGCCGGGCTTTGTGCAACCGTTCACCACTTCCTCGCATTCGCCGAGTTTCTTATCCGGCAACAATGTGATTTGTGTTTTCCCGTCATTCTGCAATTAAGAAAATATGGAATTCACGTTGATTCTTGCTTGTGTATTAAGAGAGATTATAAGGAAGAGAATTTACTGCGTTAATTAACTGTTCCACCTGAGGTGGCATCTGCATAGTTTGCCTACACGCTTGGCTGACGTCGAATTGAAATACTGGTGTGCAAATCCAAGAATCTCAGCAAGACAGGACCGAGAAATGAACATGAGTTGATAATTCGACGGCGGGCGAGTGTCCTTTTCACTGAATGTTTATTTAGTGTTTACGTAAACTCAATGTGACTAGAAGCGCTGATTGACCAGACGGAACTCGCCACTGCTGGCAATACTACTCTAAGCAAACACCAAACTGATCATTGGTTTGTTATCCTTCAACTGGATGCATAAACCTAATTCGAATGCGCACTTTGATTTGTTTTCACTTGGCGGGTGGTAGAAGGTCCTTTGAGCACAGCATAGTTGCTGGTTTGGGCTGAAAAGGGTTAAATTAAATTAAATGCCGTTTAGTTTTCCTAAATAGCCGGATGATAATATTATTCATGATGTTTTAGGACGTTTAAACAATAATAATAGTTAATTATTAAATACAAAACTGAGGTTATAATTACACATTTACCTTAGTTTAATGAAATAACTTAGTTTTAAAATCTTTATAGCAAATATTAAAGTATTATTATGCATATTAATGTAAATATTTTCTGTTAAAATGGCTTTTGGGTACTGATATGACGCTTTACGATACATTAAGTACGATTTATGTTGTTGTATGATTATACATTCTAACAGCAATCTAGCATTGAAACAAGTAAAAAGACATTAAATTTTCAGTATTTGATGTTTTCTTTGGAGCATTTGGATCTTTTTGTGGTCGAATCGCGGCCTGGAATGGTAATTTAACATACGAACATAAAATACAATACACAGATGTGGGTGTACGAAGTAGGACAAAGCGTAAAGCGAATACGCACTCGACTGTCAATGACAAGTTTAGCATTGTCATCACGTATTGTGTTGGGGTAATAAAGGTGCGTATGCCGTATGTAATTTTATTAGACTCCTGCGCTCGGCGAAGAAGCAGCGCTTCTAGAAACAAGAGAGCTCAACTCGACATGCAAATACCAAAGCGCCCCAAAAGTGAAAGTGAAAGGAGCACAAAAGTAATAATCCAGTTACGTATGCGGATACGCATCGTATCGGCGACGCATTATACATTCCTTTAATTTTCCCAGGCTGTAGTATTTATGAGTTGCGAGAATCGAGCCAGCGACCCACGTACCAATTCAGGCCTCTAATTGTGTGCGGTTTAATCGTAATGCTGAGGGCCACAACCAATAATTACACCATGATTGCGCATAGCTTGGCTTGGTGCATAATAAATTAAAATTATATTTGATTAATTCCCATGTGTCTTTGATTCGTATTACCTACATGGTATTTGGTTTTCAGGCATTTTCAGTCGAAACAAATTCCAGTGCTTTTAAAATATTTATCCAGTGTCAGGCGTTTAAATAAATTATACCTACATAAGCCTAGGGAAAGCATTCGAAATTGACACGTGAAAAGTTAAAATTTAGATTTTTCAGGCACATTAAACGTGATAACAATAAAATTTCTTCTGGTTGTTATTTCCTTTTAGATGTTTTATTTAAATTGAGTAAAAATACGAGACAGAATTCGAATATTCATTAGAATGCCTGTAGGGTGGCCACTGCGCTTCTGTCTTTTCATTATACAGCCTTATTAGAAGGTTTAATTTTTAGACAGTTCCTTCCTGCAGACAAGTCCCAAGGTGGACATTATCTTCCATCTCGCTTACTTATCACGAGTCTCCTAAACTTCATCTCTTACAAATTTGCTTTTTCATTCCTTTCTGGTTCGCGCTGGATTAATAGTGTCGACTCCTGCATTTGAATTTCATCGAGTTTCATTTCATTCCATTTAGAATGTTTTACATTTTTTAAATTGTTGTAAATAAACAAATACATGATTTATAACCGAAATCAGCACTGAACTATACATACTGTGAGCAAAGTTTGTTCAGGTATTTGATGAAATTGTAAGGTAAATTATGAATTGTTTCAGAGTTAATTGAAAATCATGAAATTGTGCAGCACTGTTGCGAGAAATCAATTTGCAAATGCTAAACATATCGCATCGATTCAAATCAGCAACGCTGAGAAATTAAGTGAACTGAAATATCACAAATGTTATGAAACATTTTGTTATGTCACGCGAACACGAACGCGAACGAAATTATTTTCAGTTTTAGAAGTGCTACGGACCGCAAAATCAGGTGTAAGTTAATTATAAACTTTCAAGTTATTCGGAGCACAATTGTCGCTAGCGCTGAAGTTGCCGCTTGTGCCTCTGCCTGTGCGCTTTCGTCGTCGACGTCGACGTCAAGGAATGCTTTGTGTTTTTGTCTCCAAGGGAAGAACGTACACGCTGACTTGAGGGCAATAAATTAGACGGGTATGCAGGTGATAATTAAATATAATAAATTCTAGCAACATTGCGACAGAATAGAATCAACTTCCGCAGAGCTTCATGCACATACATACATAGGTATATACCACAATCAAGTAACTCATTGACAATGCATAAAATATAATGTGTGCTAGGTAGGCTTGTGTATGTATGAGGAAAATTCACCAGAGTTAATTTAATCAGAAAACGCCGAAATCTTAGCAGAAAGACCACTCACAGTTGGTGAACAAAAAGGATAAAGTGCTCCGAGTAAATTAACTTACAAATATACAAGCAAACGTGAAATATGAAAATTTGTTTAGCGGAGTCTAGTGATGAGAGTTTGGGTTTATGAGAGATTGTTTTTAGTTATGGTTTTTATAACTTTTACAATCTATTTTTTAATCAGTTTTCACAGAACTTCACAAAAACAAAACCTAGTTGAGTTTGTAATCGTATAGCCCATGTAAAATATCACCCTTGATAAATAGGATTCCAACGAAGAAGGAAGATATAGTTTATCCTGCAGGATTAAATCCTGAATTTGTACCACAGTCGCCACCTAGGCACTCTGTCTTGAAGTAAAATGCCAATATTATTTTGCTTGAAGTTTTGAATCCTTTATTATTTATTAGGAGCAATAATATCTACCAATAATATACTAATATATGAAATATATATTGTAATACGTCAAATTGATGGAAATGAATTTTAAGATTGGTTCATTGACAAATTAAGTTTAGATTGTTGATACAGCAAATGAAAATATACAAATAGTTATTTATACGTTGACTATCATCTTATTGTCTCTCTATCTATGTGTGACACTGAATAAATAAAACTCAACTCGACGGCAGCGGCGGAAATAAAGAAAAAGCACCGATGCAAACTGAAAACTTTCGAAACGGGCTTATCTCATTTTAGTGCCGGGATGCCCTTTTCGAGATGGGCATTCTGCCAAAATTTCAACTAGATATATCTACTGCTTAGGCGGGTGCTGGTTCATTTGTTCATGTGTCGTGTCGTGTCGCCAGCGCTGCCCCCGACTGCACATACGTACTTTTGTTGCTCGAATTCGTGCAATTTTCCTCTATTGCAGACCGCGCCGCGACTGCTGCCGACGATTATATTGAGTGACTTTTATATTTTTACGTCGCTCAAATTTATAGACGCGCACACATGACGATGTCAACTTTATGCACTTTGCGTTGTTGCATTCTGCCCTCCCGGTCGCTTTTGTTTTTCCTCGTCGACGATCATCCTGCCGACGTTTACGACTCCTTGTGTCTTCTGTGCGACAGCCAAGAAAAACGCTCTCTATGAACGTGTTGATTTTATTTATTTACTCGCAGTTTTAAGTCAGGGTCTAACTGACGATGACAATTGATTCCAAGATATTGCAGACACTTCCGCATCTACTTCCGAATTTATTATTTATGTGCTTCAATTGTTCTTCTTGAAGCAAGCGAAGTTTGTTTGTTGTTTTTGTTTTAAGAACGTATAAATCCGGAAACACGCATTGCATGTAGTGTGTTCGGAACGGCAGACGTACAAAGACAGTTAATACTTCGTTGAGTGAAACCTCGTCGATCCCTGAAACAAACTCCGACAGCGAACATCTAAACGGATTACCGAGCTTTCAGCCGGTGTTGCCTAGATTGCAGAATTTTATTGGCTTCCCCGTGCAAACACTTATTAAACCCATCATGTCCTGATAATTCACATGCGTAAACTTGACACCAATACGAAAGAGCGTTAAATCTTCGCCCGGTTCAGGTTACGTTTTATTTCAATGGTTTTACGATCCACGCTCAGAGATTATCCACGGCGTTCGCTCATTGAATGTACGCATTGTATTATATTTGAATTCTCGACTCGACTACAATCGATCTATCATTGTAATTGCGTTATAAAGCCGAAAATCCTTTTGTCCGATTCCGCTGCCGTGCCGTCTGAATTGCTTGTTATCTCCTAGGAATTGCGATCCATATGTGTGGGTAATTTATTCATAATCATCTAATACACGATTGTTATATCTATAATACATTGGCCGGAAAACTCAATTTCATGAAATTTTTATATGAAATAAATGATTCAAATCACAAAGTGTAATTATAATGAGTGTAATTTACTTGCGAATTATTGTGTAATAATTATTTTATTGCGCGGCTCTGGGGATTCAAAGGATAATGATGCGAGGGTATGTGGATGTAGACAGATTCTGGAATAAATAATATGATGAGTGAGCGTCAGGTGCATAGACAAATATAAATTATATCCTGGAATAATTTAGTATGCATTGCTTTTATTATTGCCGGAATGAACCTTGCAGTGCAAGTGCTTGATTTAATGAATTAAATATGCATATTTTATGTGCGGCATTTTATCATTACGTAATGAAGCGCCAATATTTCATTCATGCCCCAAAATGTTGATTAGTTTTATCGGACGTAATTTTATGAATTAGAGCGAAACAATCACCGCCCGCCGTCCGAAAACAAGAAATATTTCAGAGATAATGGCAACATTTATTTTCCTATTCTCAGCTCAACTCCTCGAGTCTGATTTCGGGTACGAGTCGCCTTCGCTTGGTAGTAATTTTTTCGCGGTTGCCTTGCCCAGTAATAATTCGTCTCCGAATAAAGGCGTAGACACTGCTTTCGCTCGCTGAATCTCAGCTGAACCGCCACTGTTGTGGATTTTTCCTAAAATAATGTGCATAATATAGGGTGCAGGACTGTATTATAAATAAAATGCGGGAAACCAAAACTTATACGAAACGAAATGTTGCATTGACCTACATATTCATGTGTGTTTCTGTTTTTCTTCTCATATTCTGTTATGTACAAGTACTTAGAGATTGAAAGTCGTTTATAGTGATAGGATATTTATTCCACTCTAGCGGATTCCGACATATCAGCAAGTTTTGCCGAGATTTTGGCGAAAGGTTAGACAAAACATTTTCAAATAATCAAATGAATTAGGTATATACTAACAATTGGGCAATTAATATCAATTAATTTTTATTGTATTGTTTTAATTTATTATTAACAAAGAAAGCTCAAGCTCATATAAGCAGAGCTTGAGACAGTGTTCTTAGTCCTTTGTTTTTCGTCTTAGAGCGGAAAATTTCCCAAAGAACACGCAAATAAATCATAATCAGAACATCCGCGTTTTTCGTACGCAGTGCGCTGCATGTGCATTCTTGGAGCGGATCGCGATGCTCGTGGAACACACGTGGCGTCGCGCACCGAAACGCCGGCGCATTTAGCACGCGCCGCCCGCCGACGTGCTGCCGGCGCCGCGTTCAACGAATACGGCCGGCGCCGCCACCGCACACAGCCGCAGCGCTCTGGCACCGACGGCGGCTACCCGTCACCAGCGTTAGTACCACGTCGAGTGCGCCCTCGCCAGGATGAGCAATCTTAGATGGTGCGTCCTTTAGTTCTTCACTTAAAGCCTGAAAACCTACCGAAAATCCTCGAGACCAAAATTGCTACAAAAACTTTGGTGAGTTTCCCACTATTTCTATCTTAAACTAATTAGTTTTTACACTTTTTTCCAAACTTTTAAGAAGTTGAAACTTTCTCAAGAGTGTTTTTGTTTCCTTTCGCGTAATTGAAATGGTAAATAAGGGATTATTTTAATTAACTGCTGAATTAATTGCTTAGAACTGCAAGTTTGTCGTTTTGTTGCCTAATCATGTAGAACAAGTTGGTTCGTTAAGAGTCCAGTTCGACTTGTTGGCTGCCCGATGAGGTTGCAAGTGTTACAATCATGTTTAGCACACATATGCTCCTTGTTACACGCGTACAATATACATTCATGTTCGGAGCCAGAAACAATACGCTGTTCCAGGCGCTTAGGGAGGCGGCAGATGATCCCCAAACCATGCTAACTGGCGCTGGCAGTCCATTAGTTACTTCCGCATAATTTGCGTCTTGGGCGCGCTTAAATAATAAAATTAACCAAGCAAAATAATCAAAATGCAAATAAAGTTGTGAATGCGTATGAATAACAGAAAGTTGGAAATTAAAAATCTTCTCGTAACTCGTAACTCTTGATGGAAGAGAAACTTTACCATATCTTCGTATATTTTATCAATTGTTTGTGAATAGTTTGCTTGGTCATACTTGCATTCCTTGATGTAGCTTTAGCTTCTACGCTTGTGCATGCACATGCCGAACTTGAAGTTGATTTCCGTTTTATTATTTTGTTCAGTTTGCATTGGTTATCAATGAATTCGAGATGGATGCATTCGATTCGAAGCGAAATTTATGAACGACATTATTCGGAAATTCGGTGCGCGCTGAAAGGATAACTACACAAACTTCTATACATTCTCTCGTTCGTCCTGTTGGTTCCGTGTATATTTTTCATATTTATTGCAATAATGCGTTTATGCCATCGTCTGTGGTTTTTCAAATCGTTTGTCGAATGTACATATTACAGTTGCTGTTGATTTTACTGCTTATAAATTAAGATTTTCACATCAAATTTAACCGTTTTTATATTCAAATTGAACGTGTAAATATTTAGTGCAAACTAAATATTAAATGATTGTTATAGGTATATTTAACTTGAAAAGTTTTCATACAAATATTTTTAATAAATAATTACATATTGTAAAAAATTCTAAGCACACTCGGTAGGAATGTGCAATATGTACACAACGTGCGGAATTTCTCTGCCATCGAACAGTGTGTGTGCATTTTCCATCGAGTTGATTTTATTTATTTCGTTTTTATTATCTTGCCATTGGTTTTTCCTGGGTTGGCAATGAGCAGAGGCGATATGAGCTGCACGTTTGTTTGTGCACGCGCGATGGAAGATCCGAGCTCATCGACAAGAGCTGTTTGCCTTCTGCATCGATGCCTTTCTTTGCTGACCTGACGTTTGCGTAACATACTTACTTGTTTTCATATTGAACTTGTCAATCGTTAAATATTCATGCGTTCGTTCAGCCGTCACGTAACGTCGCTGCTGGCTTTCAATAGCTACCTCACATCTAGGTACCATATAAATAGATTTGGTTTATCTCGTATGTGTACCTACCAAGCGATTCTATTTAATCCTTAGAGATAATAGAAACATAATACGCGTGATATTCTTGTACGATGGAAAAAGGATGAACACTAACTAACAAGAAAACTTAATTAGAAGATAATGCCAGCAATTTATACGAATGGCAAGGATTGATTTGGTTTTTTAAATTTTGATTGATGTGAACTAATTTTTATCTGCATATAAGAGCGTAATTTTATTTGTGACCTAATTAGTTGGAAAGTTGGACACGACTAATCCTATTACCGGTGGCGGCATTTCTCTATGTTGGAATTAAACTGAATGAAAAGCCAACCGCAAAAATGCCATGCTCGTAAATACTAAATTTTGTCGTATATTTCATTCGAGACGGGGATTAAGACTAAACTCGCTGAAGTTCTATGATTGATGTTCTACTGTGCTTAAGACTAAATCTGGTATTTTTTAGGTTAAGTTTACTAATCGACGGAGAAAAATTAGTCTTGTCGCTTCTTATGTTTTATTTTTTAGTTCTGCTTGTTATACCAGAAGTTTTTTAGTATGTTCTCGCAGTAAACGGTTTAATAAATAAGATGCTGTCTGTAAGTACAAGCTACGGGATTTTATTAATGTTTCCTGAACATTTCATTTATCTTGCAAGTTGTCTTGATTTTTAAAGTATTCCAATGGATACCCTGCAAGGTGAAAATCCAGGCTTCTTCTAGACACTTACGCTTTTTACTTACGCGCTGCTCTCGTTCGCGATTACCGGTTGGCGTCCGCAACTTCAGGAAAACTATCAAATATATTACTCGGAATCGGGGATAAATCTTACATGGAACGCCGAAAGGGATAACTGTTTGTGCTCCAAGGAGTTCTCATTCTAGAAGATGGTGAATTGCCTAGAAAAGGCCGGAAGTGCGCCTGCTTTTTTGACTCACCTTATTGCTGCTATAAATTTAATTTAAATTCGACCCGAATCTTTTTAATTTAAACTTTACTAAAAAATTTATTATATAAGATACTACAGAAAATATCCTCGAATTGACTAATAAAAAAGTGACCCAGAGAAGTAAAGAAAAGTAACATCTTATTAGAAATGTTGCACTTTTCTTCCAAGAAGCACCTGCTGGGTTGGTGGAAATTCTAAAGAAACTCAAAGCGCTAGGGAACGACGCGAGATGCCATTTCCTCTTCCTCTCTTCTACCTGTAAGATACTAACCCAGTCTTGCGACTTCTGAATTATCCTGAAGCAAACGTATTTTGCGTTAAAATTGCCAATTGGCAAGCGGAAATTGCAATTTTGTCTTGATTTAAATTAACATTTATTGCTCAAGAATCAAACAAAAATGCGGAATACAATTTAATAAAATTTACTTAGAAAAGCTTGAAGAAGTGAACAATGCAAAAGTAAACATTCTTTTTCAACTCTGAAGAAGGACACTTAACACTCAATTAAGATTATCACAAGTGCGCAATTAGCCTACTTGAAGACGATGGAAAACGAGCGAAGAGCAACCGGAAACGATGCGCAATAAATAGGAGACTCATCAAAAGTTTGTTTAATGAAACGGCGATAATGAAGACGGCAGCGCGCGACCTGCATGCGGATGAGGACAAGGCGATTAACTGCGCGACTGACATTCTAACTTTTATTGCGAGTTGCGACGACGCGACGCACGTCTGGAGATTGGCATTTAACAATCGTTAGCGCTTTACGCTTCCTGTCAGAAGCCGAGAAATTGCCGTCGTACCTCGCGGAATAGTTTTTAAAATTATTCATGCGCAACTTACCACTTGTTGTTACTTATGTGTAGTTTCCTGTAACCTTTGAACAAGTTGAAGCATCCTTCGCGCAATTAATTAATGTTGAGCAATTAAAACAAAGCTTTATAGGGAGCTATGCATAATTTGCAGCTGAACTTTGCAAGTAATAACAGCACTACTGGCTTCTTGCTTGTTGTCTCTTCAAGTGCTTATTCAATATTCATCTAAATGCATATAAATATTACTTTTTAGTAGTTTATTAATTGTAATTTAATTTTAACATCTCAAATTACTTTACTTTTAACTTGATTATGTGCAAGGAAATGTGAGAAATTTTAACGTAAAAGTTTTATTAAGAAAGCTTTCAACAGTGTGTGGTTTCTTAGTGTTATTCATAGCTACCTACTTATTACTAACGCTAAGAAATTGTAGGTATCTTTTTCCTGGTTGGCAAGGAAGTTAATTTTAAAGAAAAAGGAATAACCGCCCGGAGGAAATTGCGAAAGGAAAACTTTTGAGGTCATTGTCGTTCCAAGTACATACTTAACTGGCTGAGTAGTAGGTACTTTGGGGCTTCGCTGAAAATGTCCTCACGCAATAATCCCGAAAACTCGCACGCGTATCTCCGAACCGGTCAACCATAAATAATAAATGCATTATGCGAGTTGGCCTAAAGTTTCTCTTCATGTTTTCTGTCCGAAAAGCAGCATTCCACATCCATATGCATCAATTCACTGCCGAAGAACATGCTAACAAAGCAAGGGGGCCGAGTTATAGCACTTTTTATTAGTGCCTCGTGGTAATATTACTTACAAACTTATGATTATTGCTTTTCAGGAAATGAAGCCGCCCTAGGCTATAGCTTATCAAGCCTATAGGTAAATCTGCCTAGAAAAGAAGTCACACAACTACAGCAAAAATATTATTCTTCTCTATGAACAATGAACAGAAAAATAGAACAGATAATGAGTACATTCATGATGGAAGCTTTAATTAACTTTTCGTTGTATAAGGTTTGCATTGTTGTGCCAGGACATTAATGCTTTAATTTGCACATCGTAAATTTATTGTATTTGCTATACAGCTCGGTGGCTATTTAATGCCATGTTTATTAAATTTTCTGTGAAATGAATCTTTACGAATAATGAGAAATGTGTTGGTGGTTATTAATTTTTTTTCTTTTTGGTTTTTGCAGATTCTATGGGCGCGAGTGCAATAAGAACGAAGGTCAGAATGCGTGGGCCATGAGCCATGCGGTGGTGGGCGACCGCTGTTGGGGTGGTCGTCGGACTGCTCGCGGTCGCCGCCGCCCTGCCCCCAGTTATCAAAATTGGTAAGTGCTTGTGTTTGAGCAAATTTGCATTCATTTTGCAGTCGGCGTCAGCGTCAAAGTCTTCCTGTTCCGTTCCTTTGGGCTCTTAGTGCCTATGACAACCATTCATCTTCATAGGTTAGTTTTTCTTGCCAATGATAAATCACCCGCAGCCCCCGGGCATATTTTGAGCTTGCGTCTCTCAAAAAGCGTCGTAAAACGCCGCGCCACGCTGTTTGTAGGTTACCCCCGTCTGAATTTATTATATGCTGTGATAAGCACGTATCACAAAGATGTGTCGCCAGCGCGCAAACACTGTGAATATTAATAATGCGATTGTGTTTTTAATGAGAATCTAAGAAGGCCTTTCACGAGAGATAAGCGCTGAAAGATCAGTCCAGAGAATGCATAAATTCTGAACGTTATTTAATTGCAAACCAAGGTTACTTGTCTGCATTTCTTGAGAAAACTTTGCAGCATTTGAAGACGCCCAGGATAGGAAGAAAGGTGAAATAAGAAGGGCGACTTGTTGCAGGACAAATATTTGTCGGCTTTTTGAGGGCTCTGTATACAGCGCAAATGTTGGAGAAGACGTGCACGTTGTAACAACTTCACGCCTTAATTCCTCGCGGCGATAGCAGTCTATAGATTCGCCACCGGTGTGCAAACTTGCGGAAAGGAAATGCGAAGAATTCGCATAGCGGTGCCTTGCGAAAAAAACTTTTTATTTGCACCCGGCTGCAATTTTACCACGAACAGGATTTAAGGATTGGTTTCTTTGTTTTTTTTTCACGTATGTTTCTTTCAAAAGTACTTACATTTCACTTTCCTTTCTTGATATTTTTTAAAAGACACATTATCATTTGAATTAACATGGTTATATAGAGAATATTGTGTGGTAACTGTAAGAGTATGAACCTAATATCACACATCTAAGCTACATCTCTTCACTTCATACCCCCGACCGCGTCGTGACACAAAAAGACGTCTTACAAGAAACCGCAAGAAATGAAGTGAAAGCGTCATGTTCTACGGTAAAAAATATAAAATAAAATAGAGAGGCAGCGTAATTGAATTGTGAGTTTATTGAAAATATTATTATTTATGGCTTATTTTATTAGCAAGAAATAAACATGAAAATTTTCTTCAGAAACTTCAAAGATGTAATGGAACCCAACAAAGGCCACTTACACTTTATACAAATAACTTGGCAAAGTGCGCAGAAATACGCACTGCTTGGTTGATAATTTTTTGCTTACCCGTCGTAAAAGCAAACGCAAACGCCTTTTGGGTTGCCATATAAACTGTAATATTTTATTCTGTTTTATAGCTCACCATGTTCCTTAGGGACTATTGCGATAGTCATCTACTAGCAGTACAATTGTCTGTCTATTGCTTTTTCTAAACAATTTCAGCTGAAGCTATGCGTTTATCGCGTGTAGGTAATTGAAATTGTAACAGACATAGCTTAGTAGCGTATTGTGTAGGTCGATGCCAGATTATTGGAAATCGTTTACACGTATTTATAGCCGGGAGCCAATTCTCTGATTACCTATCAACTTGTCTGTTTGTTCCCGTTGAGCGTTTGGGGTTTGTATGCAAAGCTAATAAATAGAGAATGACAGTAAGGTGCCAGAAATTGGCAAAATGTCCAATGTAAACCAAACAGAATATGACTACTCTTAGAATTATTATTAATACACTATATCAGCGCTACTAATTTTGATGTTATCTAAGTACATATTAGAAAAAGAATACTAACAAAAACAATGTTATCTCTTAAAAGCTTTGTTTTCTGTAATATTAAGCTAAGATTCCACCCCCATTACGAATTTATTAGGCTCATAATTACTTTCATCCACTTTTATTTATCTATTTGTTAGGAAACCCAGTTTCGTTTTATCTCTACTCAAATAACCATACAGAACATGCAGGCAGAGACCTAAACCTTTGCAAAGTGCATTAAGCGACGCGACAGAACGAACCAACAAACGAAATGCGTTGTGCAATTGAATTATCTTTGCACTTCGCATCATTTGCACACACACGCCAATAGCAGGAAGCAAGACAAAATCCTAGCTCCTTTCTGTGACTGTCTGTAACCTAGCGAACATGCATTGTCACAGACAAATATTGCGCTCGTTCGGTGCAAATCGGCGTAACAGATGTTTATTGGTTGATTTTATGCCAGAGCAGCGCTCCCAAGAGCAAGGAATTCAGCCGCAGATTCGAAGGACGAGCGCAATGTTGTAATGTAATGTAATTACGAGAATGTCGGTGCATGCATGTGTAGCTGGTTGCAACATTGCTGTTCAAATGCTCTATGCCGCCCACAAGCGGAAAATAAGCAAAGGAAATGAAATTCAGGAAAGCAGGACTAACAACAAGTGCACTTGCATCCTGAGGATGCAAATGTTGGAATTTATGACGATTAAAGGAGATGTTAAATTCCACAGGTTCCTTTGTAGGTTGGATTTGTTTGTCGACTTTGTGGTGTACCATCTGAAATAATAGGAGAATTTATGTGATTATTGTGTTATTACAGGGGCGATTTTCACACAAGATCAAAAAGGCAGCATCACCGAGCTGGCATTTCGCTACGCAGTGAGTAAGATCAACAAGGATAAGACGCTTCTACCGCACACCACGTTGGTCTACGACATACAATACGTGCCCAAGGATGACAGTTTCCACGCGAGCAAAAAAGGTCAATATTTGGACTTTTACACCCTCTGGCTTGCCTTAAATCTCCCTGAGTTCATCCTTCTTCTGAGTCTCCAAGTCAATAAACGCATTTCCATCGGGCCTTTCAATTCGAACCGATCTGAAAGTCAATAAACATGTTAACATCTTCTTCACAATCGGGCGCGTTGCATGCGCGGACTCTTCGTGACATACACGCTGAAAGGTCCGGAGAGACATATATTTTTCTAAAATATTTGCTCGATCCGGTTAGATTCCATGATTGATGGATATTTTATCCGTCCATTCAGCCATGCCTGACAGCATCCATCTATCGGCCAGCTGGCTGTGATTATGCATTCAAAATCCGATGAAGCGTCAAAAGAGGGGAATCGTCTAAATCCTGAAAAATGTCTGCGATGAACAGATTCAATTCGTTATTTCGATTTGATTTATTATGATAATTAATTAATTGAACGGGGTTCCGGTGCAAATATTTGAATTATTCTGTATCTCTGGCAATGCCACGGAATGTTTCTTCTGGATTAAATCATCCAGAAAGTTTATCATTGCCCAAGGGTTGAAAGTTGATGTCGGGTGTTGGCTAACTTTGACATGTGTAGCTTTAACACTAAGTCTGATATTACTGATGGACTTGGCCTAACACCAGCCAGACGCGAGAAAACAGAACAATAACAATCAAAAACAAGAAAGAAAAATGTTTTCTCGTATCGGTGTTGATTTTTATTTATGTCGTCCCGATATCTTGAGTTGGTTTGTTATTTATCATCTTACAAGACTTGCTTGTCTTCCTTTGTTTCTTGGGGTCCTGACAGGATCTCGACAAATTTATCGGGTTCGGAATCATTTTGTAATTAATTTTGGGCAACCAAACAAACTTTTCGGGCATCTACATATTCTGGAAACTTTTTGCAAAGCCTATGATACCATCAAGGTTAGAGAAAGTAATTTGCTGAGAGACTCTCTCTGCAAAAACTATCAGACGGGGACTAATTATCTTTGCCAGGGGAGTGAATTTGCATATTTAATTAAGTACGTATCATTTTCCTAATCAACTTTTTGTCCGGGTTTCTCATGACTTTAAGAATTACAAAATTTATTGCCATCGCGGGAAGGAACAGAACTTTCAGTGCGTTCCTTGGGTTTAAACGTGAAGCGTGTTTTACAACTGGGGTTTTCCCAGGAGTAATGTCGAATTCCTCCAGCGTCTGTCTTACATTTTGGCGGTTTTATTAAAGTTTAAAAGTTATTGGAACTAAATTTTTTCTACGTTTATGAACTTTTCACTTTCATTCTTGCATTTTCTTGCCTTTGTAATGAAGATCGATTCTTATTGAAAACTTATAAGAACTTTAATCGTTTGAAGACAAGAAGTTCTTCTCCAAGCACCCATGGTGTTCGTTTAATTGCTTTAGTGATCACTCCACCTGTCTATACGATCACGGGGTTCAATTACGATGATCGCAAGCCTGTCGTTCTCGCAACTAACTTAACTAACGTTTCAAGTAACTACGCTAACGTAACTTCCTCCGACCCTTGGTAGTGAATATCGCAGCGAAATTGAAACTTTGAGTGATAAATAAGCAACCTACCCGGCGCGTTACGACGGTAAACCTCAGATATTTATACGCAAACTTGTCAAAGCAAACTCGATCGACTTAATAATCAGCATTGCAAATGGGATGAAAGCAATGACGAATTCATGGCGCAAATCCATGAATGTCCAAGTGTTATATCTGCATATAGACAAATATGCATTTTTAATGCTTCCACTTGTGGGTTGCACGATGATATGTCCTGTCACTTATCATATCAGGTGAGCTGAATGCGATCGCATCACCAGTAAACACACAAATGCATATGTGACAAGCACATGTGGCAGCACCTACAGTGAGTGTACCAAAGTGTAATCAAGTTTGATGACAACATCATTCGCATTAGGATGCAAATGGCGTTAGTATCACCGCACGCTACCATTGATTTCGCATCAAGTTTTATCGACGCGCCAAAATGTTACACTCAGAAATAACAAGTTGCAAAAACAAACCAATATTTACTTGTTCTCACAAATGCATGCTGTTATACGTATGTGACTGATATTTAATGGAATATTTATGAAGAGTATTAAAATGGAAATTTTTATTTTACACTTAAATTAGCTGCTCATAAAGGTGCTTTAGCATGATATTCTTCTTTTTTCTTTCACGTAACCGGATTTTAAATATTTCTAACAGATTACCACTATAATTTGATAGCTCATAAATGTTCATGTCTTTTAAGGATGTTTCACTGCACCACTGCACTTTCACTACACTGACGATACGGAGAAAATTGAGTAGAATGTTTACTTAATTAATTTTCTCATTTTCTTGCAAGAAGTATAATTAAAATTGTTATGAGTCTCTCATAATTATAAGTTTGCAAGTTGTGTTTTGTTTTTGGCGAAGAGCAAAGTAATAACATCAGACGAGCAGAACTCCGCGCCAACCAAAAACAGGACACAAGTGAACAAACCGCTAACAACACTAATCTAAAGCAGCGATGGCAGCATGTCGTCCACTTGCATTCGCCAGTTGTAGGCGATATAGAAATACACCGCCTAACCACACTTAACCCAAGGCTACTTTATACCACCTTCGCCTATGTAACTTTGTTAAGTGCATTCTGGAGCGCGTCCAAAAAGGTCTGAAAGCTGCCACTGTCCTGTATATGCTCCTGCCTCGGTTCATATCTACCTAGGAGTACAGTACAACTGCTGTCGCATTACTTGCATTCCGCATTTCTGTCTGCTTGTTACAAACGATGGTATGTGTTGACCCGAGCCACGTAATACCGAAAACTTGATTAATACATTCGAGTGTTTTTGGTAAATTTACTACCCGTGCAAACTATATTCGTTTTAAAGTTGACCACAGAATTTTGATCAAAGCAACAACTCTATAAAGTGTAAGATTATCAAAGTTATTGCGACAGCAACTATACAGTATAGTTGCCAAGAAAATTGAATAGTGTGTTAAATATTGTCATGTTTTTCACAAGAAGTAAATAAATATATTTTTTTATTTATTTGTTAAGGACAATAAAGATTTCATGAAAAACATCCACAGTTTAAAGCAGCAGACAAGGTTAAACTGAACTGAAAGTTGGCAAAAACAATGCATTTTCCATTAATATGATCAGTTTCAATTTCAATTTTGCACATTTGGCATTGAAGTTGTTTTCTTTCTTACGGTGCATCCTCGACAATGAATGTGATCACAGATAACCATAAGCAACCGGTAAAAAGTAGTTCAATCTGTTGGAACATCCAGCAGGTTGGCTGCTTGAATACTTGGACAATTTCCAATTCAAGACATTCAAGAACTTCTTACCGATCCGAGCCACCTGCCTTCTTTACGCGTAAAAACGGCGATGGTGATGTTATCTACCCAGCATCCAGCGTCTTTGCACAATGCCGCCTCCAAAACGTTCCAATTTTCCGGCGCATAATTTTATTTGCTTGTTTGTCTGCTGCTACAGCGTGCAATCAAGTCCGCTTCGGCGTGCAAGCCGTCTTCGGACCATCGGACCCGATGCTCGGCTCGCACATCCATTCTATTTGCGATGCCCTGGACATTCCGCACTTGGAAGCCCGGCTGGATCTCGACACCGACGTCCGGGAGTTCTCCATCAATCTCTACCCGGCGCAGAATCTGCTCAATGCCGCCTTCCAGGATGTGATGTCCTTCCTCAATTGGACGCGCGTTGCGATAATATACGAGGAGGATTATGGTAAGTAAATGTATGCCAAGGATAATTTGAATTTAAAATTGAGTTGAGAATGGTTGCCTTGGCCCTACAATAGTGAGTCGAGTTGCAGTCAAAAATTAATGCGTTCTAAGCTCATACCATCACATGCACCAAGGTGAGCCCTACTATCTTGAAAGAACATAACTTGTGGGAGATGGGAAGGCATCACACGTGGCAGACGCATTGCCGCTCGTAAAAGTAACGATGAGAAATGCGCAGAATGCAAGTGCATAAATTTTGCATAATGAGCAAATCTCTGTGTCGCTGTGGCGACATCAACGACTCCTTTTATGACATCTTGACATTTTGTTGCACAACATCTATTCTGTGATTTATGACTTTGCACTGTGATTACTTTCCTAAACCGTAATGCCACTTTCTAGTAAAATCTTAAGAATATTTCATTTTTATTGCAAGGCTTGATAAAACTGCGAGAATTAGTCCGAAGTCCCAACAATAAAGATCTGGAAATACACATCCGTCAAGCTGATCCCGACACCTATAGAGGCGTCTTGAAGGAGATCAAGAATAAAGAGATTCATAACATTGTCATCGACACAAAACCCACCAACATGCATCATTTCCTCAAAGGCGTAAGTGTCTAGCGGCTTAATGTTCATACTTCTTCAAGGATATGATAGTTTTGTTTTGTTTTATATTTGGTGTTTGCTGTTTCGCAGATACTGCAGCTGCAAATGAACGACTACAAGTACCATTATTTATTCACGACGTTCGACATCGAGACGTTCGATTTAGAAGACTTCAAGTACAACTTCGTGAACATGACGGCGTTCCGCGTCGTCGACATCGATGATCTCTCGGTGCAGGAGGTGCTCAGGGATATAGCACGCTTCATGCCATCGCCTGGGGTATCTGCTTTCAACTCGTCTTTTATACAGGTCAGTTGAAAGAAACTCGATACGATTCTCAGCATCTAAATCTTCTCAGATTACTACATATTTGCACAGCGTAAAATATTATTTCCCGTATAATAATACTCGTAATTCTCGTAATGTTTTGTTTCCGCAAACATTCAAAAAATTAATAAGGGTTTTATCAAGTCAAGTGAAGTTCGGGATAAATTATCAAACTATTACCTGTTTTGCATTGTCACCACTTCTTCGTAACTTGACGAGCGAAGTTTGTAGCGAGCACATAATTTTTCATTCTTGGCTCCAAATATATTCCGCACTAGTTTGCCGAGACCAATATTAATTAAAATATTTTAATAGCGTACTATGCACCATGCGGAAATGGAAATTAGAAAAATAATAGCGTTTGCAGGGTGGGCTCTCAAGAGTACAAAAGTTATTCACTTTTTGTTCGTTCTGTGGTTCATTCGTGCATTTAAGGAGAGAGAAAGCGTGACGATTTGTATGAGGTGAGACTGTAATAGTTCGTCATGTTTTAAAAAATCTCTCAAATTGTGCGGCGAAACACGCCTGCGGCATGAACAAACAAAACGCGGTGTGCTTTTGATGGGACGGCAATTTCAATGCTCACAATGATAGAACCAGCATCAGCAGTTTTTATCCGCCGTCGATGGAAATTCACTGACAGAACGCAGAGGCCACTTGTGTCCGTTATTTAGAAAACTCGTAGTCCTTGATTTCTCTTACTTCCTTTGGAAAACCGTCACGAATTTGTCAAATTACAAATGTCTTTTTCAAATTATTCTATCATTATTTTACAATTACGTAAATGACAGAACCGGAGTCTGTCAAAGTGAACAAAGACCTTAATTCCTAAATTAAATTAAATTATTTTCTCTTAAATTAGAAGATAATTTAAAACAATGAAAGTATTTCACATCGCACTGACTAGCCAGAATCTCGGGAATTACAGAACATCCGAGGAACATAGGAAAACGGTGCCAGTGTACCACTTGCAGCAGCGCAACGGCAAACCGGCGCTGATTTATTATCCTTGTTCGCTGCCGGAAAACACACAAGCGTCCGATTCCCGGATGCCAACATGCTCCCACGTACAACTGCACACAAAACCCCGAGATAAACGCATATTCTCTGCGAATTGTATTTGAATCCAGTCGAACCCGATCGAATCGAATGTGCGTGTCTGCAGGTCAAAGTTACCCCGCAGGACATAATTGCTGGTTGAAAAAGTTTGATTTGAAGCGGCCAATAGGTAACTACCAGGATAATGATATTAACTTTTCAATTTTTCACATATCCTGACTCTGCACCGTTATTGAATCAAATATTTGTTTAATCAAATTTCTTTCGCGAACAATTTTGAACTTGTCTACATACGAGTCACGTGCTGTGGCTAAACTATTTCCAATACGCGCATGGCCACCGATTATTTTCAGTTATGTTATATTTATCGATCAGTGCGTCCCGACGCGACGTGTTGGCGACGTGTTGGTCGCGAGTTTTCCATTCCAACATGTTCATTTTTTGCCACTTCCTACCGTAAAAGTTGCGAAAATTCAGCGGCGCATTGCGCATTCTCTTTGTATTCCGCACACGTTTCATATCAATTCGATAGCAGCCGAAAAAAATGTCAGAAATACGGCGATCGCCAAGAAAGAAAGAAAAGAAAGCGTGAAAGAGAGCTTGTTGTGCGAATTCGAATTTCTTGAACATGTCTGGTGCATGTTTTGATTTCAGGCGGAAGCAGCTCTGATCTACGACTCCGTGTTCGTTTTCTCCATCGGTCTGCAGACGCTCGAACAGTCGCACACCCTCCAGCTTTCAAACGTGTCCTGCGACCGGGAACAGCCATGGGACGGCGGCCTCAGTCTCATTAATTACATTAATGCGGTGAGTTTTCCATTTGCCTTTATTCCCAAAGATTTTTCTCCCTGGGGCTTGACAATTTTAGAAACCGTTCCAAACGCCAAGCCTAAACCTATTAAATCAAACATGCAAATTTTCCCCGAATTTGCAAATTAAATACGAGGGAAATAATTAACAAAAAGTGAAATTTGCATTTGGATGAACCGTTAGTACCTATAGCAATCAGCTTATAGCATGTTAATGACTGTATATTACATGCGTTTATACACTTGTTGCAACGTGTTAACAAGATTCAAGTGCATTAAACCTATGTACATGCTACATATGCTAATACTAATTAGTCGCAATTGGCTTGTTATAACACTATTAGAGTTTCTCTAATGACTCTTAACATTTAGGAAATACTTATATCTGTAATACAAGTCTTCAATTTTTTGCACAAACGGGTAGATTTAAGCTTGAGGCTGGGAATAAGATAAACTGCCGGATTTAAGCAACTGCGTGACGATTTTCGTCACGTACAATTCCACGACACATTCCTAAGCTTCTTTTTCACTTGCGTCTTACGTTTCGTCGTCTTATTCCGCTTTGTCACGCTTCAACCACGAGATTGGCTCTGGTATTACACAGGTGGATGAAATATAAAGATTCACATCCTCTAAAAATAGAAACAAGCTTAGAATAAATCAATTCGTAGAATGATTAGATATTTAGTCAACTAATAATACTTGATACAAAATTTGCTTAAGCTGTTAGTTTTTCATAGTTATTACTTATGAATTCGTAGTACATATCTGATACTGAGTACTGACTGCTATGGGAATATTAATACTGCTACTGCTAGCATTGGAATAAACCGTATATTTGAACCGCAGCCAAAAATGTTCGGTTCTTTTTACTTTTGCTACTTTTTGCACATTCCGACGCTGGAGGGCTAATGCTCGTCCTGAACCGCACTGAATCAGTTTACGATCCATTGGCAAACAATAAATGCGCGAACTAAAGTGTACTGCATTAATACTCATCCGAAATACCTACATACTTCCGACTTAGTGAGTCGTGAAAACCACAATTTCACGTCGCGAGTATGCATACCAATCCAAAACTTCTCTCAAAACGGGTTTGCAAATGGAATTAATTAACTACATACATGATGCACGAACATTTAAAATACAATTGCATTACAAACCTAAACTCTATTAATGTCAGCTCTCCAGTACTGCTGAACATTTATTAACTAAGTTAAAGCTACGCACTCGTAAAAATTTACTTTCCTTAAGCACGAAACCAAACCCGTCATATGATTGCCAGGAATTTAATACATAAATTCATTGCAAAGTTTTAATAATTTATCAGCGATCGTCTTAGTGCTGGCCGAAGCTGGGCAAGATCCGGCAAACTCCGCAGGATGCTCTTGCCTTAATTTGCTTGGGAAAATCCTTGACAGCTACACGCAGAGCTGTTCTACTTGCGGGCACCAAGCGATAAATTAAGTTAATAAATGTTTATGATTATGAAAAACCTGGGCGTAGCAATTGTATTAATAAATCATCCAGTGAGAAAACGTTTGGTAAGAAAATGCGCAAACAATGTCGTCCTTTTTGTATATGTTTGGGACGTGCCAAAAGGATATTCATAGGATGCGTTGTATGAATAGAAATGTAGGCTCTACTCGGATTTCAGCCAGCACCTTCGGTGGTTTCTGATCGTGGAAAGCACGTTGCTAAAGTTGAATGAGTAGCGACGTGCGGGGGTGACATCAGTGATGTCTCCTTCATATCCGCAGCATTCACCCTCTCGCAGTATTGTAGTTCTCGTATTCACGTCCATAACACATGCTAAATTCGTCTTAGACTATTTGTGGTTGGCACTTAACGCCTCTATACAGTAAACCATACAGTCAAGTCATATTCACCGGTCTTAAGATATATGTAGTAAGTGCTTGATTTCAATGTGAACTAAGTAAGACGGCTTTTGAGAAATATTGTCACGGATATTCAATTTTGTTTATGAAGCGACTGGGTCATCAAGTTCTGAATGTCAATCTGGGAGTAAAGTGAACACACTTATAAGACGCCAATAGAACGAAAAGAACTTCTTAAGGAAGTAGTTTCGTAAATCACATGTCATCAGGCTGAAAGAGATCACTGTGCCCTATTCTATCTTCTTTGACGCGAGATTACTTGGCATCGATAGCATCTTTCCCAGGAAAAAAATAAATTTGTCCAGAACTATGTAGACTTTTTCCTACCCTTCTGAAATTATAATAAGTACCTAAGTTTTTTGTTCAAAATTAGGTTGAATTTAAAGGACTAAGTGGTCCAATTGAATTCAAAGAAGGGAGACGCATTCAATTCAAGCTAGATCTGCTTAAATTGAAGCAACACGCACTAGTAAAAGTGGGCGAATGGAACCCGGGTTCAGGGGTAAACATCACGGACCGAGCGGCTTTTTTCGATCCCGGAACAATGAACGTCACTCTGGTCGTAATCACAATTTTGGTAAGTGCCAAGCGTTCACGCAGGTACTTAATGTTTATTTCTTCATTTATGTTCGCTCTTGCAACTTTATTTCTGTTCTTTTTCTTTCTTCTCATTGATTGCAACGCGTTACCATTCATATTTCCTACGGAAACGAACCCACGACCGAACAAACAAACAAAAAACGTTTCCGAATTGCATGCGGAATTGAAATCATCGAAAGGAAACGCCGTACGTGATGATGCACATGGGCAAGAACTACACCGGCAACGGGCGTTTCTACGGCTTTTGCGTTGATATCCTGGAGAGCATCTCGCGCGAGGTGGGCTTCGACTATCTACTGGATATCGTACCCGACCGGAAGTATGGCGCTCAGGATCCGGATACCGGCGAATGGAACGGAATGGTCGCCCAGTTAATGTCGCATGTAATGCCTTCACTCTTTATATACGCGTGTGGTAACGTATGGTAACGCTAGGGAACAACATTTGCTAACGGTTGGTTTGCTTGTTTTTTGTGCGCTTTTTAACTTTATTTGAATTGTGCTCCAATAGATATTAGTAACCTGCTTGGTGATATTTAGTGGTAACATGCTTGGTGATCCTTGCTAGGAACAGCCGTATGTAATGATGCGAGCGCAGCCGAATCTTGTCGGGAATGCACGCTACGAAGGATTCTGCATTGACTTGCTGGAGGAGATTGCTAAGATGGTTGGGTTTGAATATCGCATCGAGTTAGTACCAGATGGCAAGTACGGGGCGATTGATTTGGATACTGGGGAATGGAATGGCATTGTTCGTCAACTCATGGACAAGGTTTGGCTTTTCTAATAATATTTTAATTTGTTTAAAATGTTCTTGAGCAAGAAAATTTTCATTCATGCATGAATATGAATGATGATTCAATTTTAAGAAAGAGGACTTTTTTCTGTTATATATCTACTTCCACTGCGGTATTTCTAGTTCTTTATATGCACTTTTTCTGCATATTTCATTTTAAGAACTATCCAGTCAAGTTTGAAATAAAGAGTCTGAAGAAAGAAATTATTACCACTGCTCAAGATGATTAAGAAACTTTTCGGGTTAACAAACTTTCTGACGACTTCTCATTAAAAAAAGCACCATTTGTGTCTGTTTTTTACATGGAGAGAGGATTACTGTCATTATGCTGAAAGATACGTAAAAAAATCATATGCACGGTTAGTTATTACACGGGTTTGTTGTTAATCTCTGCATCCTTCGAGTCTCATGCGGCCTCATTAACGGCGACGCGTGGGATTCTTTGTGCAGGTGCTGATCTGAGCTGAGTGTGATTTCGTTTCGTTTCTCCTCTCCTCGTATCTACCTACTTGCAACTGGAATGAGATTCGTTAATGCAAAATCATGTTTAATCCCACGAGCTAAACGTACAGTCAGACTGAAAATGTGTCATCAGGAGGGAAATTTCCAAGTGCAAAGGCAATTACCTCAAGTTGCCGCAAACACCTTGTTTGATGGCCGAGCCATGAATGAAATTAATTTCATCTTTAGATTATTGAGGGTTAAAATATGGATTTTAATCAATGCTAAGCTTTCTGCCAGGCTTTAGAGAAAATGCATTTCAATTAATTGGAAATCTAATTTACGCTTAATTTCCGTTTCTCCAACATTGGGTGCGAGCTCACCTGATAAGTAATTTAATTCAAAGCTTTCCCAGGTACTCGCCTTGCAGTTGACAAAATGAAAAATGTAGTTGAGCCAGAGGCAAGTCATTTATCATACCAACAAATATATTTTGCAATAACTGAAAATTTATGCAATTTTGCACATATCCAAGGCTTTTTCTCGGTACCATTTCGCTGAAGTATGCAGAGTTGCCTGTCATAGAGTGAGTAAGTTAGTCTTATGCATCTAGAAGTCAGCATAAATCAATTTTATTTGAATATTATGTAACCCCTTCGTTGTTATATTGCTTCACTGTAACCAACGCGCATTGTTAGTTTTAAAATAACATTTTACAGGTAAAAGTGAAAAAAACATCAATGACATACTTTCCTTTCATCGCTGAACAGCAAATAATTAATCTTCTTGTTTTCGGGTTTTTGCCGTCGCAGAAAGCGGATTTAGCCGTCGGATCAATGACGATCAACTACGCGCGCGAGAGCGTAATCGACTTCACGAAACCCTTCATGAACTTGGGCATCAGCATCCTTTTTAAGGTAGGTCAAGCCAATTTAACATCTAATTACCTCCGAATTAGAGCCGGACAATTGTGGCTGGACTTACTGAGATGATTATAATTGGAAGCAGGCCCGTCCAGCAACGCACCGCAAGCATAATTACGCAGGGTTGACCAAGCATTATTTCATGATTGCCTTCGTAACGTACAAGTTTAACAACGTTAATTAATTCTAAAACGCCTGCCATAATTTTGAGCTTCTAAGAGAGTTTTTTGCAGACGAGTACCGCGTGGGAATTTATGAGCTTTTAATTTACTTACATAGGTTCCCACTGATAAGGAATCAGCGTTTTTCACGTTCCTCAATCCGCTCGGCTTTGATATATGGATCTTTGCGGGCGGCGCGTTCTTCATGGCCTCGTTCACGCTCTTCAGCGTGGCGCGCTTCAGCCCGTACGAGTGGGTGAATCCGCGCCCGTGGAAGAAGACAAATTACCTCGTCAATCAGTTCAACATGTCGAACAGCTTCTGGTTTATCACGGGCACATTGTTGCGTCAGTGCTCAGGTGTTAATCCGCAGGTAGACTAGACAGATTGAATGTTCCACTTACAGTCGGAGTGCCTGCAACCCACCATAAGAATGACACGACACAATCGGTCGGAAAGCCCATTACTAGCGGTTACCAACAATGTGTCTGGTTGCTGTTTTGTAGGTGCCCACGAGTCCGCAGACCAAACTCTTTTCGTTCATGAACCCGCTCGCGATGGACATTTGGATGTACGTCTTCTCCGCCTACGTGCTCGTCTCAATCACGATGTTCGTGGTGGCGCGTTTCTCGCCGTACGAATGGCAGAACCCGCATCCGTGTGACGTCGAGAATGACACCATCGAGAATCAGTTCTCGATGCCCAACTCGTTCTGGTTCACGATCGGGACTTTGATGCAGCAGGGCTCAGATCTTAACCCAAAGGTACCAGTTATCCAAGAACTAAGCACTCATTTTGCTAATTGCTCACAATACAACATATGAAGAAATCTCACCAACATTTGCCTTGTTATCGTGTTTCTTGAGACCGTCCTCTTTCTCTCTGACTTGCATGTGCACCCATTACTTTTGTTTCTAACAATGAGCATGTTGTTTGTATCAATGTGTGTCGTCTCTTTATCTCTTTGTGATCAGTGCTTACACACGAGACACGACCAATTAGAAACTAAATTAATGGGTGCTTATTTCATGTTGGTACCTTGTCCCGGTTAGCTTAGGGACCGGGATTTATGCGCGAAGAAGAAGCGGGCTCGCGTGCTTTTCACTCACACCGCAGTCGCATTGCAGCCTCGAAAGTAATGGGATTTCTCTTACACAGAATGAGTGTTATTTGTCAAAGTGTTGTAACATAAATTAAATGTGCCGCCGCTTGGGTTTGGTTTGCTTTCAATGTGCCTGATCACCGCAAATGAATTGGCTATTCAAATACTTTTTTAAACACAGGCGACCTCCACCCGTATTGTCGGCGGGATTTGGTGGTTTTTTACCTTAATTATCATCTCGTCGTACACGGCGAATCTCGCCGCTTTCCTGACTGTCGAGCGCATGATCACTCCCATTGAAAACGCGGAGGATCTCGCCGGTCAGACGGAAATTCCGTACGGCACTCTGGAAAGTGGTTCTACAATGACTTTTTTCAGGGTAAGCATTTGTTTTATGTCTACGGGGCTTTTTCAGATTTTATGCTTTGTTTCTAATTAAAGGACTCAATGATTGAGACCTACAAGAAGATGTGGCGTTTCATGGAGAACCGTAAGCCCTCGGTGTTTGTTCCCACGTACGAAGAGGGCATCGCGCGTGTGCTTGAAGGCAACTACGCGTTCTTAATGGAGTCTACGATGTTGGACTATATCGTGCAACGCGACTGCAACCTTACACAAATCGGTGGGTTGTTGGACTCCAAAGGTTATGGCATCGCCACTCCAATGGGGAGCCCTTGGCGTGACAAAATCTCTCTAGCTATTTTGGAGCTTCAAGAAAAAGGCGAAATACAAATGCTCTACGATAAATGGTGGAAGAACTCTGGTGATACGTGCACTCGAAATGAAAAAGGCAAGGAATCCAAAGCAAATTCATTGGGGGTTGATAATATTGGCGGGGTCTTTGTGGTTCTTCTCTGTGGACTGGCCTTTGCTGTTATTGTAGCAATATTTGAATTTTGCTACAACTCAAAGAAGATTGCTCTCACCGAGAAGGTTCGTATTGTTTTATGATTGATGATATATTTAAACAATGTTTTTTTTATAGCGATCTGCTACCGCTCCACATCAGTCCTTGTGCGCTGAGATGGGCGGCGAACTGTGTTTTGCATTGAGATGTCGTGGGTCGCGGCAACGACCGGCACTGAGACGGCAGTGTTCTAAGTGTCTCCCAGGTGCGACGTACGTTGGCGGCGCCACATTGGAGATTCCGCCGCATCCACCACTGCCACCGGCAAGAATGCCACCTCCGAATGGCTTGGCGGCGCATCCGTGCCCCGAGGAGCAACTCGTAAGTTAATTGAGCGCTTGCCAGACGCAATACACTGGAATTAATACGCTTTTGCAAATTAATTATGCACCAGAGTGGCGCGCTGCCGCTCCCTATCGAATTCCATCACATACATCAAGAGCGCTTGGATGCCTACGACAACTATGATAACATGTCATAAGTTTCATCCGCACATCCACATCCGACACGTGTGCGCCGATTGACGAGCACTTACTGCTCGCCTTGAATGCGATTTAGATGCATACGAAGTACTTATTAACTAAATATATGTAATACATATTTTAAGTAGCATGTATGTGGGTACGTAAGAATATATATAATATATAAGGACTATTGTATTGTAGCATTGCAAAGTTATGCTGACTTGTCGTTTTGTATTGTGGTAATTTTAGCCGGCATGAATTTGTTGATTCATCGTCCTTGGCCATGAATTGATGCCGAATAAATAGAGCAATTACCACAATGCATAAGCAAAATCATTGCAATGCTTTGCATAATATTTCATTCTATGCAATAATGTATATACTCTACTTATCTACAATAGAATAATATAGCTAACTAATAAATGACATGTAAACATTATAATACAAATTGTAATTGTGATAAATGTTCTACTAATAATGTTTAAGATTGCATAAAATAATATCAAATAGACGTTCAAATAATAAATAATTAACAAACAATCGAGGTAATTAACCAATAAAAAGAGACCATAGGACGTTGGGGTAATTTATTGGTTTAGCTTAGTTCTTATTTTATTATTACATTTGTTTACTACGGTAAGAAAAAACTTTTGACGTTTTTGCGCTATTATCACACACACCCGTCAGGTACCTCTTCATGGTTTCTGCTCTCCTGTTACTCCCTTTCTACCCTCCTATTAATCTGATTTTTGAGCTAGTGGTATCTATGGTCTGCTACTATAAGCTGAAGTTACAGTTTTCTGTAAATATAGATGACAGATGAAAACAGAGATGGCAATAGGGCTCCCAGCATGTTGGTAAGAAAGATCGGGAATGGGAGTCAGTCTCGAATAGACTACTGAGCTGGTCGGTCGTGCTTGACGGGGAGGGTGGGCCAGAACCAGCTCAAACTTAGTGTACGAAACGCAAAAAATTAAAATTTAATTTTCTGACAAGCTCATATTATTACCTTTGGAAGTATTAACTACTTCACTTTATTAAGTACTTAGAGAAGTCACAACATTTAATAACTTGCTGGGTATTATACCGGGGATCGAACCCGGGACCTCTCGCACTCTAAGTTAGCACTATAGCTCAATGCCACAAACCCACCGGCTCTCTGATGTCAAATGAACATTATACCCAAGGTAATTGTATAATGCGTCAGATGGCCAGAAAAATCATCAAAGCATAATGATTTTATAGTTTTTCTCTCGTTATTAAGAAGATGATTCTAGTTATAAGTACATACCTACAAAATTTAAACGTCTACGACATTTTTAAAAGTTTGAAATTAGTCGCGAGCCGCACCTGTATAGGGTAGTATCTATAAGATATGTATTAATATGCATATACAAAATGCAAAATATAATTAATTATCATTTATCGCAAGGCACGAAAATCTTTGAAATAGCCGCATGTGGCTCCCAAGCCACAATTTGGCCACCTCTGATCTACGACGTTCATATTTTATACCTTATATTATTGAATTTTAATTAAACTATTAATAGTTCTTAACTTTTCTTGTTAAGTTTGATGTATGCATATTGCAACTATCATGAGTATTGAAATTCTAATGTAAATAAGATAACGAAATGTGCAACGTAATTGTATCAAACTGATAATTAAATAACATGCCTATGCAGTTTTAGATTGTGTACCTTACATTATTCAATGCCATTTTGATGTAATTATGACCTTGTTCAACCACTATGCAACTTTATACTATGTAGCGCTACTCGCTCCGTTTGTCTCAGCGATTTACAGTCAATCAGCATCCAAACGAGTTTAATCAGTGTAACTTTGTAGTCTTATTCGTATCGCAGTAAGAGAGAATCGGTCAGTTGACTTTAAAAGTCGACACGTTGCACAATGTTCTCTATAATTCTTGTAGCAGTTTGTCTTGGTTTAATTATCGCCAAGAGGTTTTACGATAATTTAAAATACAAAGATTACTATAAATTAAAAGGTCCTCCAGGTCTGCCTTTCTTAGGAAATGCGTTACTTTTTCTTGGGGCTGCAACAGGTATGATACTTACTTGTTATGATGGATTTTAGCCAAAACTTATATTTGTTTATGTTAATATAGATTTGTTTAAAACACAACTTAAATTGACTGACGAGTATGGCGAGTTTTACCGTATGTCTATAGGTCCAGAAAAGGTGATTGCCTTAAGTAACCCCGAACACCTGGAAATAATTCTCACATCTGTGAAGCACATTAAAAAATCATCAAGTTATAATTTATTGCAAAATTGGTTAGGAAACGGGTTAATTAACAGTAGTGGTAAGTAAACAAACACATAAACTTTTATAAGTAAACGATTTTAACATATTATTTTTGTTATTAGGAAATTATTGGAGAAAACATCGTAAAATTATTACGCCCACGTTTCACTTTAAAACTTTACAAGAGTACTCAACTTTTATGGCAAAGAACTTGAGAATATTTATAAATAATTTAAAATCTAAACAATCAGAGGTAGTTAATATCAATCACTATGTTAAATTATATGCGCTGGATACTCTTTGTGGTTGGTATTTAAAAGTTTTGTTTAACTTTTATTATATTTGTGATATTTTGTGTTACAGAAAGTGCTTTACGTTTTCACTTTAACGCTCAAAGCAATGTTGAGACTGACTACGTGCAGTCTTTAAAAAGATACCTACAAATTCACATGCGTCGATTCTTTTCTCTGTTTTTGCAAATTCCGATTATTTTCACACTATCAGGACTACGCACCGAACAAGATAAATGTATTAAGTGCATGACTTCATACACAACTGAAGCTATCAATCGGAGAAAGTGTGAACGCGCAGAACTAAAGAAAGAATCTGGTGACAATGTTAGCACTCGTAATGAATTTGATGAGAAGCCAACTCGTTCATTCCTCGATCTTCTGTTAGACAAGCAATACGTTGATAATGTCTTCACTGACAAGGAAATCCGCGAAGAAGTTACAACATTCATGTTTGCCGGACATGACACAGTCTCATCTTCCATTAGTTTCACGCTTTATGAACTGGCAATTCATCCCGAGTTGCAAGAGCAACTGGTTGAAGAGTCTTATGAAGTTATGCCACCTGGCAAAGAGGTGGAAGTTAATTGTGCCAATATAAATGCTTTGCAATTGCTGGATAGGGTCATTAAAGAGTGTATGAGAATCCATACTACAGTGCCACTTGTCGAGCGCGAACTCGAAGAAGATATTAAATTAGATGGCTTGCGCATTCCTGCAGGAACAACAGTGCAAATTCAGATATACTCTCTTCATAACAATGCAAAGTATTTTCCGAATCCTAGAAAGTTTGACCCCGACCGATTTACGCCGGAGAACTGCAAGAAGCGTCATCCTTACGCGTACATTCCTTTCAGCGCTGGGCCTCGAAATTGCATTGGTAGGTCTATTACCATTCGTCTTAGAGAAACCCTTAAAATCATTTTCTTTTCTTTTTCTTCCTAGGATATAAATATGCTTTGTTGATGACTAAGGCTACTGTGATTAACATCTTGAGAAATTTCAAAGTTAGTCGTCCAACGGATCCTAAATATGAACCAATAATATATAATAATGCAATTTTGGAATCGACTAATGGAGTACATATTTGTTTAAAAGAAAGAAAATAATTTCAAATATCAATAAATGTCAAATTTATCTTTGAGTAGGCAATTTTTAGACTGCAATCTGTAGATATTGAATAATTAACGTTTTAACATCTTTAAGTCATGTATCTGATTTTTTAAAATAATAATTAATGTTACTTTGTACATCAGAAACGCATTATAATAATTGTATCTAATTAAAATCTACCAGTTATTACATTCTATAAATATAATTTAGTTAATGTTTAAACAAATAACAACTATTTACATGTTTAAACAATGTATATAAATAATAATGGTTTTAAAGTTGTAACGCATTTTTAGTAACGACTTTGTAATAGTGTGACCATGATCCTTCTACTTGCAACTTTCTTCTTATTACCGATATTACTAATATCAGTAATCAATAAATTTTTGAATGAGCGGAAATATAAAAATTTCTACAAACTTAGAGGACCAAAACCGGTACCATTAATTGGCAATATGTTGCTATACAAAGGAACAGCCGAAGGTAGTCATTCTGTAATAATACCTAACTATTTATTATAATTGAACCATATTTTGCAGAAATATTTAAAATGGAATATAATTTAATTAAGAAATATGGAGATATGTTTCGTATGTCTATTGGTTCTAACAATATGTTAATACTAAGCAAACCACGTCTTATTGAAGTTATTCTAAACTCACCGAGACATACAGATAAATCTCCGATCTATCGCATATTTCAAAATTGGTTGGGCAACGGTTTAATCACAGCTTCTGGTGAAATTTGGCGTAAACATAGACGAGTCTTGAATCCAATTTTTGGTGCAAAATATTTACAAGATTATTCATCAAATATTGCAAAAAATCTTAATCAATTTATTGGCGTTTTAAAACAAGAAATGAAAGACCAAAGTAAAACACTGATAGATGTTGACTATATTTTACGATGTTATGCTTTTGATACTCTTTGCGGTAAATATTATACTTTATTTTACAAATTATTATAATTTTTTTATTTTAGAAAGTGCTTTCTGTCGTAATTTTAATGCACAATTAAATGGCAATTGTGATTTTATAATTTCGACAATTCGTTATTTGGAAATTCAAATGCAACGTGCGTTTTCACTCTTTCTACGAATTCCGTTTATATTTCAATTCACTACTTTATTCATCGAGCTTAATCAACACATCGAATCTTTGACACGATACACCGATGAAATCATAGAAAAACGAAAAGAAGAACGCCAAAAAGAAAAGTTGGAATTGAAGCCTTCTGAATTTGGTGAAAAGGCTAAACGATGTTTTCTCGATTTGTTATTGGACAAACAAGAACTTGAGCGTTCTTTTACTGATATAGAAATTCGTGAAGAAGTTAACACTTTTATGGTAGCTGTAAGTGGTGACTGATATTTAATTATAAGTTTTTTTGTAATGTGCATTTTTAGGGCCATGACAGTGTTTCAGCAGCAATTAGTTTTATTCTTTACGCATTAGGATGCCATCCCGATATACAAAATAAACTTGTTCAGGAATCATATGAATTTCTGCCAAAAGACGTAGAAATTAAGGCAAATAATTTAAATGTCGCCGGAATGCAAGAGTTAGATAAAGTTATAAAAGAATGCATGCGTTTTTACGCACCTGTGCCTTTCATTGAACGTCAATTACGTGAAGACGTGCTGCTGGACGACGTTCTTGTTCCGGCAGGAACCATAGTGCATATAAATATTTACGCCTTACACCACAATAAAAATTATTACCCAGATTCGTATATATTCGACCCAGAGCGTTTCAGTTCAGAAAACATTAAAGCAAGGCATCCATATTCATATCTTCCGTTCAGCGCCGGACCTCGAAGCTGCATTGGTAAACTGAAACACATTAAAATTACAATTTAAATGAGTTTGTTTTGTAAATTATTCATTTGCAGGGTATAAATACGCTATGCTAATGACAAAATTAAGCGTGATATGCATTCTTCGCAAATTCAAAATTACTACACCAACTGATAAGAAATATAGACTAAAATTGTGCAACAATGTTGTTCTACATTCAACAAGTGGTATACATGTGTATTTTGAACGGAGAAATTGAAAATAATAAGCAAAATCTCCGATTGTGTTATGCATGTTTGGAGATGCATGTTTTACAATAATATATAAAACTTTTTAATTCTGAATAATTATTTACCTGATATATTACTAAAAGTGGCTGATATTAATATCACTAAATTCATCTTCTTCTTGGCTTTCAATATTCCCGGAATGTTCTTCTTCTTTCATTTCTTTTTCTTGTTCCTCTTCTTCTTCAAGTGATTCGAAATTGTCGTAGTTTTTAGGCATAAAGTGTTGTAAAGCTGATGGTGTATATGGAACATTCACCAATTGATCAAGAATGTCTTGAATATCATCGGTAACCACTTGTTGCTCAGCTTTTTTAGTATGTTCTAAGTAATTCTCATCTATAAATATTAATCAATATATAGTATTAAAACTATATATCTCAATATATTCTTACCAATATAAAAATCTGAGGTTTCAGTACTAGAATAAACTAAAAAATAAAAAGGTTTAAACACCAGATGATTTCCGTATTTTCTAATTTACTAAAAATACCTGTGGATACTGGCGCTGGCAGCTTTTCTATTTCATCAAATATAAAATCATGCGCAGCTTTCAAGTGTTTTGAGGCATCTCTCTTAACACGATCGCGTACTAACTCTTTCTCAACTTCTGGAATAACAAAATTATGCACTAAGCCAGCGATATATTCATCTCGCAGCAATTGTTTTGATTCGTCAACATCCATTTGATCTTTTTCGATATTGTCGGCAAGTTCAATTACATAAGCTTCTGCTTGTTCTTGGGATATGAACTCCATTCCTTCAGTTATGATATTTTGTAGGTAAATATCGACGCTATCTTGTTGCACCTTCACGACTTGCTTGAATATCTCATCGTGTTCTTTGCGCCGACGAACTTCCTTCTGTCGTCTGCCAGCTTCTTCAGCTTCGCGAATTTGTCGCAGACGTTCAATCAGCAAAATCATAGCGTGCGCACGTCGTTCTCGTAGTAATCTCTGCAGATCTTTATTGAGAAAGTCAAGCAAAGTACCAGTAGCACCACCGCCCAATTTCTTCAAAGAACTTTCCAGTACTTTTACCTAATTGTATGCAAAAATATGTTATAATAACTATGCTATAGAAACCCTTAGATAATGTAAACAATTATTTACATTTTTCAAGCATTCGGCGGTGTTCATTTGATTTAACTTGCGATGTTCTCTAGTCTTTGCATTCTTGCAATTATCTTGTTTAAGTAGAGGGTAATTACTTCGTAGTTCATTGATTAATTCGCGACAACATTCGCGCCCTCTAAATATCTATAAAACATTTAAGAATTGTATAAAACGTACATAGGTACATATTTGGTGTTTTTGTACATTGTTTTGAATTGCTCTCCCATATAACAACTTTTCAATAAAAACGGCTGATTCTATATATTTAGCGTCTTTCAGATCCATATTAGATATTTCTGGAGTTGGCGGTGAACTAGACTCATTTTCCATACAGATTCTCAGAGTAGGGTATTGCACTACTTTCACTTGCAATACTAAAAGAAATTATCAATTATTTTGTTATTCTTTAAAAGTAGACTTATGTACGTTTTAGTTCTTCATATAACTTTTTCAATACTGGCAACGTCCATTTTGTCTCATGTAAACATAATCTTGTTCCAGAAAGAACCGGTTCAGGCATTTTAACGTTTTTAGTAACATACGAAGGAAAAGTGTCCAAATCTTCAACACGGTAAAACTGAGGTTTGTACTTTTCTTTTGGTTTATAAAGAACTTCATGGCGGTATTTGGGATTAGTACCATGTCGCATCAACGGACAGTATAATTCAGACTTAAGATCTGCATGCTCTTCAAATACATTAACATGTCCATACTTTGTAAGAATGCCGCTATACTGAAACTGCAACCTGCGTTTTTCTCTCATGGCTTCTGCCTGAATCTTGAGAATTTTGTTACGTTTCTCTTCCAATTTCATATCGGCATATAGACGCAGTTTTTTTTCACTGCGGCACTTGCTTTTTCCATGCAGTTCGTTTAACATGTTACGCAAGAGTTCTAATCGAAGTTCTTGTATTTCTTCAATTTCACGTTCGCGCGATGCCCATTCGCTACGGTTTAATTGCTCAATCATATCGCGTTTGGTCGAAAAAGATTCTCCATTTGAAGTAGAAGGAATCGCCTTTTCCCATTTGTGTTTTAATAATGCGCGTTGAATTAGTTCTATTTCTGGAACTCCAGCAGGAAGACCACTACCTTAAAAGATCTTTTGGAATACAAAGCTAAAACTAATTTAACAATCTTACCCCATTTGAGAAAATCTAACAATAACAGCTCAGGATCGCCCTGTATTACTTTATAGTCAGGTTGCCATGGATTAGTTTGCACAGTAGAATCTCTAAACACTGTTTGCACTTTAACGTTTTTTAGATTTTTCGCAGTTGCAAGTTTCTTTGATTTTTTATCGTCTTTTGAATAAAAGCAGCTAAAGTCTAACTCTGGGACAGTCACTTTTGCAGTACTCTTACTAGTTCAGATTGAATACAAAAAAGTTTACAACTTTACCTATAAGGTGTGATTATTACCTGAAAACGTATTTGAATCTGTCTGTTCCTAAAAGTTTCGATTTAGTTGTAGGGCGTCTAGGAATAATAGTTTCTTGATATTCTGGCGGTGGAGGTGTTGTCCTAATAACGTACTGTTTACTTGGATAGTTTTGTAAATCCGAAAACATGCTTGGAAATATAGGACAAATTGCCTAGAATAATAAACTTGTGTAATTTAATAAATTACAATTACAAAATGATAAATTAATACAAAGTTTGCCATCATAGCCTTAGACTGAAGTGCTTGTTTATAATAATCCTTAGAACCAGATGTAATATTGGCACTATCTACAAAATTAATAAACTCTGAATGTATTATACATATTATATTCTAGATGGAACGTACCGTATGCATAATCATTTGGACGAAACTTTGTCATAGACATCTTCTATGATAAACGTAGAGTACCTGTTGTAAATTCCACACACAACCAATAGGTCGACTTAATGATTTATAATATAAGGTAGAATTAAATATGCGACTAAATCAATGTGACACAAGTTACCTCTAAATAAAGTTTTGTCAATATGAAACTATTTTGTTTTAGGCAACTATCTATACACAGAGCACAGCAGCGCAGTCGCACACACCGAAAACTGCAGTCCAACAATATTCTGTAACCCATGTGTTTACAAAATCATGTGGATTAGTTGTTAGTTTTATAATTGAATATGAAATTGGGCAAGTTCGGAAAGATTGGAATTGCTTGGTACGTATAGAAATTTATTTCAATAATTGGTTTTGGGGTATATGTACTTTAAAAACCTGACAAATATTCTCAATTCTAACCTCATCATAGACTTTTCACATTAATATACTAATTTGAATTATTATTTGTTTTAATAGGACCGTAATAACTCTTGGAGGTGTGTACGCATTTTATTTGTCAAAGACTAGCATCGATAAAAAACGCTACGAACTTATGCAAGTGAGGGAACGAATACGGACATCAAACGTAGGAGAATACGAGAAAAGTTACCGGCGATTTGATTAACTCATTAAAGATTTCATAAAATACAGTAATCATGGCAGCACAGATTGATGCAGATAAGCTTCAGCTTATTCAAGAATTGGAGATTGAGATGATGGCAGATTTGTACACACGACTCACACAAACCTGCTACAAAAAATGTGTGGCTCCGGCGTACAGTGAGAGCGAATTAGCAAAAGGAGAAGCTGTTTGTTTAGACAGATGTGTAGCAAAGTTTCTTGATATTCACGAGAGAATAGGCAAGAAATTGGGCCAAATGACAGCTCAAGATCAAGAAATGCTAAAGAAGTGAATAATCATGAAACACTATTGATGTTTCATTAGCAAATTATGTAGTATTTTGTATTTGTTCTCATTAAAATTTGTTAGCTATATTGAGATTTCTAAACTTTTTCTTTATGGACGCAGTACGTTTTTTCAAAATACTTGCTTTACTGGGCATCTTTTTCTCTACCGATGATGTATTCGTCAAAGTTTCGCTGGGATGTTGACATTGTATTACCTTGAATATATCAAATTCACTGGAAAATGTGTTTCCTGCTAAATCATGACTACTGCACTGGTTATATTCAAGATCATCCTCTTCAAACTCTTGAATAGGGCTGCAAAATATAACCAGTTAAAAGGATGTATAAAGACGAAAATGAGAAAACATACAGGAACCACTTCTTATTAATAGTTTTAGTTCCCATTAGATTTAAAAGGCTCTTGACTGTTGAATCTAGAATAATTTTCTGCAAATTCTCTTGGCGAGCTAAAACTTTCTGTGTCTTTTCTAGTTCTGTTAGCTTTGCTTTCACACGAACATAGTCTATTATTTCAGGGGCTTTGCAATTTTCTATTAAGGATTTTACTTGTTCGTAGTTACATTTTGCTTCTCGCAAATTATTGGTGGCTAGTTCGCATTCCGCAGTCATTCGAGTCACATCATCTTCATTGCTGCGAATCTGTTTTTTTATATTATTTATAACTCCATCAATCTGTAACAATTGACGTTTCATTGCGGACAAATCTATATTGGCAGAACAATGGAAATGTTTCAGCTCTATAAGATGTGCATTGTGCATTTCAATTTTCGTCTTAAGATACTTATTTTCGATGATTAGCTGATCACAATCAACGGCATGCAGTTTGGTACGTAGATCTGTTTTAAACTCAAGAGTTGCCTTTAGTTTCTGATAGTGTATTTTTAACGAGTTATTTCGCAGACGTAATTTTTCAATTACGAGTCTAGCGCCTTTGAGCCATTCATCTACAAACCATATTATCTTTTCGGCGGGAATGCGTTGAGTTTGCGGATCAACAGAATTGATCATTGAAGTTTCAAACAAATCCAATGCATCGCTTGTTTCTTCAATTCGTATGGCGGATTCCTCTATTGAAGCTTTTAAGTTAAATTTAGCATGATTAGTATGCGATATAAACGTTTTCAAAGATTCTTCAATTTCCTCCATATTGCGTAATACTAAGTCGGTACGATATGAATAATTGATATGCGGACCTAATTCAGAGAATATGAACGTCGCCGTTGTCGATATAGAAACATCAGGTACTTCAAATACTGGAGGAAGTAAAGGATTGATTTCCTCCAACTCCTTTATGGTTTCAAGTGCTGCAGGTACACCGTCAAGAGCGGAGGGTTCATTTGCGAATAAAAAATCGTGAAATATTTGATTCTCCAGCAGTAAATGCGCGCGTTCAGAAATAATGGTAGTGATGACAGAAATAAAGTCTTCATCAGTTACCGCTACAATGTAATATAATCAAGAGCCTTGTATCTTTACATGTACATATGTATATCGACAATATACCTTCAAAGTAATTGCTCACAATTACAAGCATCTCCTCTTTTGTTGCTAGTCCCTCAACCTGCTGAAGAGGCACTTCTTCGGCCGAATCATTTTCTCCCTCATCACTCGATAATTTTGTTTCGTCCGCAAGCGGAAGAGTATTGGTAATCCCAAAACTTACTTTCTTCATTGTCCCAAGAATAAATAAAGCATGGAAAAAATAATAACTATGTATCCCAAATCAGTTCAATGAATTTCATTAAGAATAAACAAAACACTTTATACTAGCGAATTGAAAAACTCCAATGACACCTATTTGTGTTACATTTTTAGATGTCAAACAATAATTGTTTATAAGTACCTTAGATATGTTTAGGCATTTATAACATGCCTTAATTGATAATTCCGTAAAGTGCATAAATCTTTCGCCATATTAGTGCGCCCATGTCCCGTCTGATTATCATGTAACTTTACAATTAAACTATAAGTAAACATTTCTGGTAGCGTATGTAATAGTTCCGATACTAAACTAGAACTTATCGCGCTTAAAACAGTGCGATAAATATGCGTTGATCGAACTTCAACTAAACTTTCCAATAAGTGGAAAGTAAAATATGTCTGCTGGGTAATATTCCCGTCTTGTACATGTGCTTGAAAACTTGACAATAAATTCTTTAAAGCTGCTACGACACTATCTTCACTCTTAGACCGTTTTGTTGGTGGTTCATCAGCAGGCGGTTTATCCAACGCTGCATAAACACAGAAACTTGTAAGTCTCGCCAAAGCAGACAACTGAGGCTCCATTAAATTCTCGCTCAGCAGAGAATTGTACAGAAATTGGGGTAAACAATTAGTCAATAAATCAATTGTGCAATTTCGAATGTCTACATGAAATGCCGCAAGCGCGATTTCCGTTCCTCTGCACAACACATCCTTGTATCTTAACTTCACTAGTTCTTGAATGAGCGCACTAACAAACCAGTGAGAGCCTGCGGTATCGTAAAGACAATGGATATTTATCGTTGAATCATTATCCAGCCAACCTCGCTCGATGGCCGATGTCCACGCATCATGTAATTGGTCCATGGCTGGCTGTTTGGAAACAAGATGTTGACCATTCTTAGGTGGCATCGGCAACTGTATATCTCGCTGCATTTTTCTGATGATTTCGGATGTTAGTTGCCAGCGCTCATCTCCTCCATCCTCCGGGGGCGTTAATAGTTGCTGCACCATGTTAACTGGTTTCAAAATAGTGTCCTTGTGGGCAGTACGCATATACGCGCATAACCATGCGGCCGCAGCCAAAGGAAGGCTGCACATTTTGGAACGGATAGAATCCAGGATTCTTTTGACATCCGTAGCTGCAAGTGCTCCTTGTTCCCATGCGATCAAAACTTCGCGCATGACTCCGGAGATATTGAAGAGGATATCATGCCAGTGTAAGTTATTACTAAAAAGATCACATTCCCCTTCGTTGAATTGTCGAATCAACTGCTCCACTACGACTGGATTACACCGCTTGAGTAGTTGCCCAGGAGCTTTCGGTCGTTTCGTTTCGACCATGCAAGTCGATACCCAATTTTCAAACAGTGACTCGCCATCCGGATCGAGAACTGCGTCAGCTCCAAACATTTGCACAATTGCGACTAACATAAGAAAACTTATATCAAAGAGTTGAATCTTTGACTTTTCGAATGATGTTTTCGAGCATTCATTGAAACGAATTAAACGTTGGACAAACGTTTTCAGTTGCCCTTGTACCGTTGCAACGGCAAGCATCAACTCGAAACTCTTTCCTGCTAATACTTGATGAAGCATGCTTAATAGAGCATCTTGTATCTTATGGTAATCGGTTGAAAGGGTTTTCAAAATACCAGCCAATGTTGGTTCAGCGCAAATAATCACTTTTGGTATACCGGTTGCTGCATCCACTTTTGGACAAGCAATTGGTTGTCTTCTGTTCAGCAGTACTTGAGATTGTTGCTCACTTATCAGTTGGATTTTGACTAATTCTGTTAGAAGACATTCGAAACTGGAGCAAGAAGATTGTGTATCCATGTAATCCAAAAGTGGTGAATGTTGCAATAATATATCTAAACCAGCAACTACACTTTCATGTAGATTCATGTGACTCTAAAAAATCAATTCAAATCAAAATTAATACAGAAATAGTATAATTTTAGTGGTATTTTCTTACCAATACATTAGGTACTTTTATAAAAGTAAACGCTCCCCATTGACACTCGTATTGAGTGTTACTAACATTATTCAAACACAAAAAACTTCCTCTCATTAACTCACTACTCAAACGAGCATCACTAATTCGCAATAATGTTTGAAATAATCTTAATTTCTGTGTTATTTCTTCAATTGAAGTACCAGGTTTTGCAAACATTTGTATTGCAAGCCACGCCTGTATCAATGAACTAGGACCTGAATCGACCGTAGATTGTGAAGAAATTGATTCAGCATCAATTCTTGTCAGGGAATTAAACACTTCTTCTAAATTTTCGCCCTCAATTTCACTTGTTATTCTGCACATTTCATCAAATATTTCCAGGTCTCCACTTTTGGCAAGGCACATCATAGCCATATAGAAGTTATCAGAAATCAGACTTTGAAGAATATTCAACGCTTTCTTCTTCAAGTCTGGTACATTTTTCATGACTTGCAGAAGCCACATAGTTGTTGACATAATAGCCCCTGCCAGTTTTGCCTCTTCTGACTTTCCGCAACATGTTATTCCTGGCAAAATACCTTCAAGGAAGTCGAGCAAACTATTCACACAGTGAGTTTTATGAAATTGTGTAAACTTTGCAATTCTTGCTAATACAGCAGCATGGGACACTAATTGAGCACTCAGTGAATGCTTCAAATAACTCAAAACCAATTGATTGGCCCCTGAACCAACAACGGCTTGTTGGAGAATACAATCCGCTAAATTGTAAACATCACCGCTTACACCTCTTGGAAGCACTGTTTTTATATTAATACCCCACTGAACATCAGACCAACGTTCACGCCATGCACGCAAAAGTAAAGCACGAAGACAACTTGTTTTACTGGTAGTTTTTGATTCCATTATCATGATTAATAAAATTAAGTTCACTGCGACAAAAGAAAAACTCAACCACAAACTAACACCTGTGATAGCTGTGTGCAGTAAGCATATACGAATGATTTGGAGGTTATGGTCAGAGTGCGTCTCCTCCCACTCTACAAGTGTGGAACTTTTTGGCAATTTAATTATAAATATTTATAATGCGTATATTTAACTATATACTTATATAAAACACATCTATTTATGTTTTTTTCTGGCTCATTAATATTTCCAAAATTGCTGGATTTTGCAATAAAGCTTTTTTCTTCTCATTGAGAACTTCATGTAAAGAAATATGTTTAAATTGGTCTTCAGGTGCAGGGGGCTGTTCCATAGTTACTTCTGGTTGCATAAAATTATCAATATCTTGAAGAGTTTGAGGATCAAGTTCTTCCTGCTTTATTTCTATTGGTGTATGTCCTGTTTGGAGACTTTCCACTGGAGGCTCCATAACCTGTTGCTCCGATCTTTTTTTATGTATTAAGATATTTAATTTTTCTTTGACGGTTTCATTTTCCATATTTATTTGTTACTCTCTCACATATATAATATTTCACTAAATATAAATTCTTAAATATTAGCCGATTCATATAATTGTTGTGGTTATGTCATTAAATGTAAACACTCCAGTGTGGTCGGGTTTAACTAATAAGATATTGTTATAAACCATACTTAACTATGGATACATGTCGTCCATGTGGCTGTAAAGGATGCCGAACTTGCTTAATTTGTGAAAAAGACTTTGGAATTTTCAAAGTCATGGAACTTGATAAAACTTGTGGCACTTACGTTTATTGTGCGGACTGTAAGAAAGCCTGGTCAGGATGGGATATGAATCTTTACAAAGACCACCCTAATCATAAAGGCGCTTCTATTGATTATCCAGGTATATATATTGATTACAATTTCCTCAGTGACGAAGAAGAAAAAAGGGCATTGGGTGCCATTGATACTATTCCATGGGATTTGTCACAAAGTGGTAGAAGGAAACAAAATTTTGGACCGAAATGTAACTTCAAGAAGAAAAAGTTAAAGGTCGGAAATTTTTCTGGTTTTCCAAAGAGTTTACAGTTTATTCAAGAGAAACTTAGTAATACTGAAATATTGTCGGATTTTAAGACCATTGAGCAATGTACCTTAGAATATGATTCTAAGCGCGGCGCATCTATAGACCCACATATTGATGATTGTTGGATATGGGGTGAAAGAGTAGTCACTGTAAATCTACTCTCTGATTCGGTTTTAACAATGACTGTTAATTCAAAACCAGGCGGATATAACATACCGGAAGTTGAGTTGTATCCCAGTATAATGCTTTCGGATCAAAGAGGATACAAAGTTAATGCATTAGACAAAGGACCAATTGTTAGAATACCAATGCCTAGAAAGTCCCTTTTAGTAATTTATGGTGCCCCAAGATACGAGTGGGAACATCAAGTATTAAGGGACGATATAAATGAGAGAAGGATTTGCTTGGCGTATAGAGAATTCACGCCGCCCTATTTGGAAAATGGTTCACACTATTATGAAGGCAAACCAATTTTAAAAATGGCTGAACAATATTTTGATTAGATTTATAGATATAATAAATGTATTCTTAAGTTATACTTGCAATGCAGGTCTCTCATGTTTGCCCTCAAGTTTTTCATTTGTGAATGCATATCCAGTGCCACCTCGTTGCATTACTATAATGTCTTTCTCTGTTAACTTCTGATTTGTAAGTGGGTGAATCCAATCCTTCTTTATAATCTTTTCAACGCAATCCATGGTTACAACGTCTCCCCTAAAAAGATATTATTATTACCTACATAAATTTGAATATAAATAGTTAAAAATTTAACATACGTTGGTTTTAAAACTGCACAAGGGACAGAATTACTAAGTATGTCATGTGTGACTGCACACATGTACCTATTTTCCTTAGCAATTAAAGATTTCTTGTCACTATCATCCTTCACTTCAGTAAATTTAACAGTGATCAAATCTTTAGCTTTGAGTGGCTGACCAGAGACAGGACATGGAATTTTACTGTCCTATAAAAAAGTATTATATATACTAAGAAACATTTAGTTTATAACACTTACAGGCTTTTCAATTTTGCGCTTTTCTGCCTCCCTTATCTGACCAGGTACCCAATAACTGGGTAGCTCTTTATCTTTGCCATTGGACATGTTGGAGATTGATTTGGAAGTGGATGCTTCACTTTTGAATCCATCAATTGGTTTACTAACAATGCTGGTCTCTGTATTTAAGAAATTGGCTACTTTTTTATTTGTAGCATCAATAATTTTCTGTTGTACTTCATCTTCTTCCTTCTTCTTTAGCTTTTCATATTCTTTCATTTTCTTTGCATACTCTGTCTTCTTTGTAATAATGTATTGCAATATCACCTCTTTATCAAACAAATATCCATCTTTCCTAAAATGTACATGAGTTATATATATATATATATTATTATATAGAAGATAAAACTGATTTCCGCTTACGTTATTACGGGATTTCTACATGGTTGAAGTGAAAGCGAGCAGCAATCAAAATCTTTCACTGAGTCTTTGCCTAATCTCTTGGAGTTTGTACCATATCCAGAAGCAGCTGCATCTTTTTTCTTCTCATGATAGGTATACACAGCTCCAGCAGTACAATTTCTAGCATGTCGAGTCATTATTAAACACTTTTAATACCTTTAATATTGAAATTATAATGTGTATGTATTTATCATGGTCACTACCAAACACTAACTATTCTAAACAACGTAACTGCAGGCACAAACAATCAACATAACCTTTTCTGTAGTTCCGCCTGTCGTCAAAGGTGGCGCGGTTTATAATTACTTTCAAATTGTAATTAAACGCAAAACATTTTAAAACGGGTTCTATCTTTTATATTTTGGTCCTGTATCAACAATATGTCCACCGTTTTGAACGTATACAGCATATATAAACACTTGCAGCAATTACTTTAAATAATCATTTAAATGTACTATAAATCATACCATGAAATGCAATAACCCAAAATGATTTGTATAAAATGAGTAAGGACATAAAATCGGAGATTAATTAATTACTTAATGGTACACATTGGTGTACACCCCTTTGTAAGAATATAAACTGACAAATGCCATATAAGTATATATATACATCTATATAAAACGGAAAGTCGCATGTTTTCCTACTGGTTGCCTTCATAGATATTTCCTAGCTGTTTCGCATGATGAAAAAAATGAAATTATACTAGTCATGTATAAATGTATACTCCCAGTTTAACGACGTTGTTGATAGTTTATACAGACACTATCACGGTCAGCTTAGTTAGCGCGCACCGAATTCATTGGCGTCATCTTCCGTGATATCGCCATATTCCCAGATGTTAGAATGGTTTTTCTTGGCCACATCTTGAGCTGCTTTGTATTCACCCAGCTGAAAAAGAAATATTCGAAGTAAACCTGGATTCAAAACTCTAAAATAATATGTGTCATACCAATTTGGACAGTCGGCGCTCTCTTCTTTTCTCGACCATAAGAAGTCCGTCAGTAATCAAATTTTTAATGATGTCATCTTCGCGGTCTTCAGACAGCAGGGTAGCGGCAGGTGGGCAACCAGGCGTGCGGTACTCGACGTTCAACAAGAGTACGCGATTGGAAGTGTCTTCACGCAGATATTTCAAAGCCATCTCCGCGAAATCATGATCCTTGGGCATTGTTACACAAGCCAAAGAATATTCAGTGGCAAGAGGCTTATCTGCAGAGAGTGCGGCAGGTAAACTTGCGAGGCGGGTGATATTCAAGGTTTCGGAGTTGCCATAGTCGATGAATAAGACACTGGCTTGGTTTCCTTGCACTTTCTCTACTTTAGCACGGTACCATTCGTCATCCACAGAGTATTTCGCTCCGCAAATGTCTCCGCGTTTGGGAGTGTACGCGCCAGTAACAGGAGGGTTACTTTGGAAGTCTTGTCTCAACTTAACATTGATCGCCTCAGCCTTAGGCCCCATAGCAACCGCCTGTGCAAAGAAAGTACCTTCTCGAGTAATTTCGGTCACAACCACCTCTTCGTAGTTGGTAGAACGTTCTGGGTTGGCGCGATCTTCCTCAATTTGCTGTTGTTCTTCTTCGGCCTCCTCGGTGTAATTCTGCCATCTGCGTAGTTTCTGCTGCTTGGCATTGTCTTCTGCCATTTTCAATTCATGCGCATACTTGCTTCGATCACCATTCGGATGCATTGCAGCATAACCTTCTTGAACCAGGGCAACCGATAAATTCATGTTGTCGATCCACAACCAGCCAATAATATTTCCAGCCTTATCTGCAGATTCAGCAAGAATGCTAACTTCTTTCTGCAAGCACTTTTCTTTAGTAAAGAGCAGCGCTTCTTCGCCGAAAGGTTCAGCCGCTGTGGCAGGTTGGTTTCCCATTGCTTGACGTGCGCCTCGAGGGCAATTAATGCCCGCCAAGAGGAAAGTACACAAACAATGCTCCTTAGGGATGAAGAGACGCAATCTTGAGCCGCTGGCGACAAACTCGACAATGGCACTAATACGTTCTGACCCCTTTTTAAAGTAATGCTTTGACTTGGCCGAATCCTGTAAGACGTTCAAAGTTAGTTGTTACTACTATTTAAGCTATGCAAGTTTAACTTACAATTTCCTGAACACGGAGGGTTGGAATGTCTTTCTTCGCATGTATACCTTTCAAAGATTTAGCTGCCTTCGTCTCAGCTTGGAGAAGATCATTATAGTAAGCGCTACGCTGGTCGTCATCTTGCCTGTAGCGAATTACACTGGCTAAACCCTTCGAAACGAGCGCTTCGGCAACATTAGTGTCACCAATTTTCACTGTCGCACAAATTTTCTCTGGAAAACTCTTTTGTGCTTCCTGAATGTAGTCAACAGAAACATGCACCTTCTTATCGATAAGCTTCTTTCGCAAGAACTCACGCGCCTCGAACATCCATGGAATGTCGTACAAGGGACGGAATCCTTTTGGGCGCGGCGCTGGCTTGCCGTCTTCGTCCGCTGGCCGGCCAGGTTCCTTAGGAGGACGAATGGAAGACAGGAAGATCTTTTTGTACTGCGGTTGCCCGCCACCAGACTGCACTTTAACGACCAATGCATCGCCATTAACAACTTCAACAACGGTCGCTGTGTAATCCTTCTCTTTGTTTGGAATTTGGGGGGCATTCGACTGCCAGTCTTTCCACAGGCGTTTACGCGCTTCCTTCGCTTTGCGTTCAGCAGCTCGTAGACGGTCGGCACCAGACTTCATGAATGCAATAGACCAATCGACGCAACGCGCCAAGCCTTCGCTAAGCAAAGCCTCGGCAATGTTACCCTTCGGATGCAAAATAGTACCTACAAAGTTGTTGTTGTTCACTGATTCCAACACGATTTCCACATCACGTTGCAACAGGCGATGCTCCACATAGTAGCGCGCTTCCTTGGCGAATGGCACCTCCACGTTCGGGTCAGGCTTACCATTGCTATCGATTTTAAACGCGGGACACCTGATGCCGGAAACCATTAGAGTGATGTGGTAGAAATCGGGAAGAAGAAAAGCGCGTACTGTGGAGCCGTCACGTACATGTTCAATGATCGCCTTTATAGGTTTCCCAGCTTGTTTATCTACAAACGTTCGCATGTTCTCAATGGACCATTTTATGTCACGGACATGCTCGGATGGATTCGGCCCCCATTTGCCTTTACCAGCTGCTTTAGCCTCATCCTCCAACTCAGCAAGATGGGCATTATCAGTCGTTCTACGGACGGTAACAAGACCTTCTTTAACCAAACTTTCGGTGATATTCTCAGCCGTGTTCTGGTCTTTTCCCAGAAGCACAACTCCATACTCGCGCGTGGCGTTCGGAGGCTTTTCACATCTGAACCACACTTCTTCGCCGACTAACTTCTTTCGCAAGTACTCCCGTGCCTCCCATGCCCATGGCTCATCTTTTGTCTCGTCGGAGCCGTCAGTAGCACGTCGCGCTAACTTGGGAGCGGTGATTCTCGAAAAAATGATTTGCTTTTCCGGTGGAGGAGCGCCGGACAGAGCTCGCACGATAACAGAGTCCCCGGAGAGAACCTACGGTTATAATTAGTTTGTTTTTATCTCTTCGAGTGCAAAATGAGTGGTGGAGCATTATATAATCGTGATCCACCGCAGGTGAAATTTTGAATTAAGCTTTAGATTCACTAAATTGGAGGCATGCCTAATGAAGAAAACTTTTAATGTTGGCCACTTTCTAACTAGACCCCCGGTCATCACACTCCATTCACTATACACGCACACAAGATGCCAACTCATACGTTGTTGTGAGGTTAGTTAGCAGTCAACGATATGTCGCGACAATGCTGTAGTAAATATTCTGACTGAAAACCTACTATAATGAGTAAATTATGAATGCATAAAATGATTTTCTACACGATGAATGTGTTTACACCTGGTTTAAATTCTATATTCATTGAAGAAACAGCAATATTTTGGCTTAACATATGCCATGCGACTAGACCGCAATATGCCAACATAGCACTCTTTGATCAGTTGAGAGAGCTAAATCCGTAAATCAATTCGCGTTCTAATTTAAACTAATTATTTGTAAAGTATAGGTACTTACTTGCTTCACAATACTGCGTTGATAACTCGGTGGATTCTGCTGGGTCGTCATCGCAAACAAGCCGTGGTCGAGCGCACACTGATTGTTTTCAGTATTTTCTTTTGTAGCGAACTTGCAGCGAGCGCACGTCGTACACCCAATAGTACGCTATTCGATACAAATATAAAAGTCCGGGTGGACGAGTAGAGCTGTACAGTTGGTATATATTCGTAAAAAAGAAGTAGTCGAGTACCCGAATGAATGCGAGCGGTTCGAGTGGAGTGAAACGTCACCAATTGAACGGTTTGTCATCCGCGCGATGTCACGTGACGTCTTCACTTCATCACTTTTTTTTTCAATTCCAGTTTAAAATACTATGCTTTTTTTGCGACAGGCAAAATTTGGAAGGCAAGGAAGATGATTTTCTAAAACTACATTTAATTTACCTGGTTCCACTCTACGAACATAAAATTTGGTTCAATGATGTGGCAGCTGCGTTGGAATATTGATCAGGGCGACATCTCTGCCTGATAGGTATGTTGGAAGTTTTAACTTTATTTAATTAAAGTAGACCAAAAGAATTAAAAAACAACTTAGTTTGAACTATTTTAAAAACGAGCTAAACTGAAAACCTTGCGATTACAATGCGTACTTTGTCGAATCAAATGTTAGTACTTGGCTGATAAGGCATTCTCCAGGCTGAAAATAAAATAATGCACATTAGTAAATCATCGGGGAAAAAACAAAGCTGAAATTGCAAACCTCAGGGCAAATTCCAATGAGCGCATCGGCGTGCGAATAGAATTCCTCTTTCAGGGAAATAACAATTGTTTGCAACGATTCAGTTTTCTGCGTTATGTATTTAGCAACTTTTCCAATATTTGTGTTATCAAGCGCAGCATCCACTTCATCAAGAACAAAGAATGGTGCCGGTTGATAACTATGTATGGCAAAAAGTAATGCCAATGCAGCGACTGTTTTCTCACCACCTGATAAGTTCGACATGGGCTGGAAACGTTTGCCTGGAGCGACGCAATTGTAACTTATGCCATCCAGATAAGGTTCTTCTGGGTTTTCAGCACCCAAAAAAGCTTGCGCGGATTGATTTTGTGCCAATTTCTTGTAGATAGCATCGATCTCATTGGCAACATGGTCGAAACATCTCGTGAATCTTTCATAACGCTGCTGTTTGATGCGCTCAAAGGCGGCTTTAGTTTTCTTGTTATGCTTACGCAAAGTTTCAAACTCCTCGTTGGTAGACTGAAGTTTCCCTTGGGCCAATTCTAACTTCTGTATAGCTTTCATATTCGGAGCTTGGATTTTAGTCAGAGTATCCTGTAAACTATTTATGGCCTTGTTTATTTTATCAGCCATTTTCTTCACTTCGTCCTTTTCTTCCAAGTCTTTTAAGTGATCTGATAACATTTCATAGTCAATTTGAATACGAGATTCACGTTCGTAAACTAAGGTGGAAGATGAGGTTTCGCTCGAAGACGGATCATGTTGTACAATATCTTCCATATTTCCAACCAACATTGGTATAGCAATGTCATCCATTTTGCACTGCATGAGTATATTGTGCCGATCTACCTTCTTGCTTTCGATTTTGTTTTCAATTGCAACCAAACTTTTTTGCACACTTTGTATATCTTTTGCTATGCTACCGACTTCTCGTCGACATTTTCCCACCTCTTCTTCCATCGCATCGCATTCTTGTTTCAATGTCAGCCGATTGGATTTCAATTGCTCGATCGATTTCAAATCTTTGTCGATCTCATCACGCTGCTTCTGTTCTGCCTTCTTACAGGATTCAAGTTTTTCTTCCTCGTCATTGACGGTGCGTTCCCAACGACTTACATTACTTTGAGTGTCGCGACTGCGCTCAAATTCTAGATTACTTGTAATTCGGTTAATTTGTTTCTGGAACTCGAAACGTTTCTGTTTACGCTCTTCTTGTGTGCGAAGTTCACGATCTTCGTACTGGCGAATATTTCGAACGCCAATCTCTTGACAGAATTCCGAGAAGACAACATCTTCTACACTATTCATCTTCATTTTAATTTCTTCAATTTGCTGTTCGCGAACTTGCATTGTCCGTTCAATTTCTTCAATGTCAGGACCATATTTTGCAATTTCTTGAGAGAGCCGTTTAAGATCGTCGTCAATTTTTTGTATTTGCTTATTCTAAAAAGTTTACCATTAATGATCAATTAGTAAAAATAAAAGTAATAGTATTACCGTGCTTTCCATATCGGTCTTCGCATAAATAAGACGTGTCTCAGTACCGCGAATTTGAGAGTCGACGGTATTCAACTCAGACTCCTTACGCGACTTCTTCATGGCATCACGCAATTCTTCAGTTAGTTTTTCCTTTTGCGCTTTTAATTGTGACATTTGCTTTTCATCCCACCGCTTAGCCTTACGCGCTAAATCCAAACTACCACCAGATATAATACCCGATTTGTTATAAAAAGTACCATCAAGAGCAACCGCATCATGTCTTCCTCCGAGATCATACGCAACTTTCATTGCATCTTCTGGCGTTTCACATACAAGTGAATTGTTTGTAACAAACAAAACTGCGTTAGCTATATCTGGAGGTTCATACTGTAACACGTCATATAAAAGCTTTACTCCTTTAACTTCAGTAATATTCCGAAGACGTTCTTTCAAAGGCTTTAATTGGAGATAAGCAATAGGCAAGAAAGTTTCCGGCTCTAACATTTGCTCCTTTAGGTATTTAATACAATTTCTAGCTGTTTGTTCGGTGTCGACAACAATGGCTTCCATGAATTTACCCAATACTTTAGTAATAGCAACATTATATCTCTTATGAGTTGGTTGACACATATTAATCATACGATCAAACTAAAAAAATATATAAGAAACAACTTACTGTTTAAGTAATTTCAAACAATTCAACTCACCACTCCTGGGTAGTTACTCTTGAAACGTTCAACAATTTCTTGTTTCTTCTTGCGTCGTGAATCCTCGTGCTTATCAGTTCTAGCATCGCCAAGTTGCTCGCTTACATCTTCTAGCTGACGCTGAATATCCTGCACCCGATCTTTAGAAGAACCAACGTCAGTTTGTAAATCTGCACGTAGCTGACGTTGGTCTTGTAGCGTCTGTTCGCTGGTTCTTATATGCTCGTTTAACTTTTCAATACGTTTCTCCATTTCTTCTTTTTCATGCTCCTTCTGTCGATATTTATTCTCAGCTTCAGTACGCATTCGCGTAACATTGTCAAGTCTATCTTGATCACTTTTCTGCTCACGATTAACCGAATCTAATTCCTGCATGTACCGTGCAGATCGTTTAGCCGCTTCTTCTTTCAGACGATGATATTCGCGTACTTGCACATCTTCCAAGTGTACATCGCGTCCCTGACTCTGCGATTCTCCAGCAATGGTAGATTCGTATTGTTCCTTAGCGGTTTCCACTTCGGCCAGTTCATCCTCCAGTTTCTTTATATCATTATTATGTGCTTCATCGGCCTTACGAGCCTGTTCTAGTGTTTTAATAGCACTATCCAATTTCTTTTGCATGTGTGTAACGCGTTCTTTTGCCTTGATAAACTGGGGCTTCTTCTTTGATATTTCTACTTCCACCTCGCGAATGTCTTGTTCTATTTTAGCCAAGTCGCGACCGATGCGACCCTGCTCTTTCTTTTTCTCTTTAAGAACTTCCTCTGCTTTTTCTTTCTTTCGTTCTATTTTGTCTAATTCTTTCTGCTTTGATTTTAAATCGCTTTCCAAATTTTTCATATCGCGTTCATTATGAAATAGTTTGAAAAGTTGATGTTCAGTTTGTTTTTCATTCTGTAAATGGTTAATAATTAGCGAAGATCTAAGATTAATACACACAACTTACCAAATCATCTCTAAGTCGAGCATATTTATCCGCTTCTTCTTTTTCCAATCTAGCTTCTTTCCGCTCAGCGTTAATACCCTTTTTCTTTTGCAGTGCATAATTGATCTCTTCTAAAGCTTTCTGCATTTGTTGTTTTAGACGATCGTATTCTTCTTTTAAAGCGCCAGAACTACATTCAAAAAAATACAAACATAATAATTCAACAAAAAAGTTTCGTTGAGTAACTCACCCGCTTATTTCTTCAAACAATGCAGTCATTTCCTTGGGATTTTTCATAGCAACACTTTCCACAGCGCCTTGGAAAACCAGAAAGTTTTTAGCTTTGACATTGATTTTCAACTTTTCCAATTCACCCATGTATTCTTGATTAGATACAATCTGTAATGAGAAATTTTGTTACAATTGCGGTTTATATCTTACAAAAGACTAAATGTAAAATATGCTCTATGTGCTGGCTTAATCATTTTATGTATTAGCTTCACACAAAATGTTCTGAAAGCACAAATAAATACTAAATAAATAATTGAAATTCTTACTTTGCCATTCAGTCTGTAGTCAGATGAAGAACCCTGTACTGTTCTTTGAAATGCAATCTCATTGCCATCATCATCTAAATAAAATACCGCAGTAACCGAAGCACTACAAAAAGAAAGAAATAATGTTTAATAAAAGATCATAGTAGGTCTTGTAAGTTACCTTCTGGAAATTGGTTTATTAATTGCCGCACCATGAATTAAATCACTTAAACGCTTTACACGTAAACTTTGTGTGCGCTCGCCCATTACAAAGCTAATAGCGTCCATAAAATTCGATTTTCCTATAATAATATTCATATTAAAATGGTAAAAAGAAATAAAAGCCTTTTCATTAACCTGATCCATTTGGGCCTATAACGGCATTAAACGGTTTTAAAGGACCGATGATTTTCTTGCCTCTGTAAGATTTAAAGTTTTCCACTTCAATATGTTTAAGACGGGGCGGCATTTTATTTGTTGTTAAACACAATAATTCACTCAGAAAATTGTTGTTCCTGGGAACAAGCCGAACGAACCACAACAAACGCTAAAATGGCGCCTAAAATTGCGGTAACAAGATCAGTATTGGAGCGCCATCAACGAGTTGTGTTGACAAACAGAACTGCTTCAAAGTTAATTTAATTAAATTTTTTATTTAATACTTAATCACTTCTCCAAGTCGTTTCTACCTCGTCAGTGCGAAAGCGTTGGGTTATAAAGCTATCCCGCCACTCCATGCGTGTACCACTTTTATACATTTCACAACCTGCATGCGCTATCATTAAACCATTATCAATACAAAAACGCTCATCTGTTGCAAATAACTTCGCATTTCGCTCCTTACACATTTGTTCCATCATTTCCTGCAAACGTTCATTGCACCCTACACCCCCAACAATTAAAACTTCCGTTGAATTGCAATGAGCTAGGGCTCGTTCAGTAGTCTCAACTAGCATGGCAAATATTGTTTCTTGTAATGAAAAACACAAATCTGCCGGAGTATAACCATTGGTTAAAAGATCATTTGCATTTTTATCCATGTACGATAAAATACCAGAAAAACTCACATCCATACCTTTAACGCAGTAAGGAAGAGGAAGATATTTCTTACCTTCCTTTGCTTTTTGTTCAATGTTATAACCAGGGCTTGGAGCATTTGAAAGTTTCAAAACTCTTGCAAATCTATCCAAACAGTTCCCAACTGCAATGTCTATTGTTTCGCCAAAAATTCTATAGCGTTTTCTTGAATATGCAATAATTTGTGTATTGCCTCCACTTACATATAGAACTGTGGGATTTTGAGCTCCAGTAATCAAGCGCCCCATTTCAATATCTAATATAAAATGAAGGAAAATGTAGATATGACAATTACCCAATAACATTATAACCAAGAACTCAAAAAGGATACGTCCGATGCAATGATTAACACCAATAAGAGGCTTATTCCATGCTTGTGCAACTGTTCTAGCAACAATTGCAGTTGTTTGTAAAGGAGCTCCCATGCCGGGCCCCTTAGTGTAACAAACAACATCAATAGCCTCTGGTGGCATATCAGCTTCTGCTAATGCCTCCTTCAAAACAGTTAGAACCACACTTCTATGGTGATCTGCTGTTTCCCTAGGAAGAAACCCTTCACCTGGAGGAGTGATGTATGTTCTTCTACAGTTCGCCAAAACTTTTCCATTCTGTATGATGCCAATCGCTAATTTATTAGCGCTTCCCTCAAATCCAATTGCTATTACCATCTTGATATTATATGTGCTAATATATAAGTAACTGAACAATTATAAACAATTAAATATAAACAAATAAGCAATTCAAATGACTTAGAACATAACCAAGAAGTCGAATTTCATACGCAAACACATCCTGAGAGATGGCGATAGCTGTATGAACATAACATGAGTGTTTTAGTTTAAAAATAAATTGAATAAGTTCAGATAATTTATGTTAATTAAAAGCTTAGTTATGCGAATTTTACTTTGATTTAAATCTATAAAAATAAAACAATTTAAAACAACCAATTAGCCAATTAACTTGTCTTATAATATAACTATACTACTTGTAAAACTTGTTTAGCATTATTTAACAAATATACATATTCTATTTTAGAGATGAGCTACAGTAAATATAAATTATGTTATAATTATTTGTTTTGTGGGCGTGTTTGCATATAGTACCTTCGTCGCGTAGAATTGCCAAGCAATTTGCGCTTCGTTTTCGTCAGTTTCGTCCAGGACGTCGCGACGCCAGCACACGCATCGCTTTGCGACTCAACTTGCGCTACGCTCGTAAGATAAAAGTTTTACAAGTTTGAACACCAGTTTTTATAATACTTTCTTGAAGTACATTCTTCAATACTTTCTTGAGTGATCTGCATCAGCAATAATCCTCTAGTCCAGTAATTCAGTAATGTCGATTGAATAAGAAACTTTACGGCAACGTGTTTGTCAACGATGATAATCAAACTTTTACCATTCAACATGTTTTCTTGCTTTTGCACTATTCATGTAAGTACTTTTCATTGATTTCTCCTGAATAATTGTGAATAAAAATCCTTCAATTATGCAAATATTCCTTGGAAGAACTACATCTCTCGATGGGTGTAATCAGAAACGTACTTTTTCTTTGCGTTTTAATCTAGTTAATATTCGTGTATGCTGCCAACGCGTATAAACATGGCTAAAAATTGTCAAAGAAAACTAGTGGTCGCTGATAATGTTTTTATTACAGAACTCATTAGTTACTTATAACAAAAGACAAGAACTTTATAGAATTAATCATGTTCCTAACGACTTTTATCGAGCCATAATCTTAAAAAAAATACTAAAGGAATCCGCTAAAGAAAAAGTTGCAAACTATTGAGTTTCAAAGTTTAAAAGTCGATTAAGTTATGACTTTGCTTTCTGTTGGTTCGTTTTCCGGCCTGGGAAGCACTTTTCTTTAGAATAACTCACTTTGAATCAGTTCAAATGCAGTTAGCCTGGACTAACCAGTGCTTTTTAGCCGGCAAAGATACCATCAAATATCGCATAACTTCTACGAATTGCACAGCGCTCTGTAATGGGCCACACGAACGCATCGTATTTAATTGATAAGTGTCCTATTCTACTGAGTTTATGAGTATTGTCTGACCAAGTTTTTAGCCGTAGGGCCACATGTGCCAGTATCTTGCTTGTCAGAATAATTTAGCATTAATTTTCCACTTCTCCGTACACGAACCAGTGAAATGTGTCGTATTTAGTATGTAATTAATTTATTGTAGGACTATACTTAAGGTATTCAATTTAATTAGCATTACGACCAAATGGCAAGTTAATTAAAATCTATTTCGGCTTCATATGTACATGCTTTGTCACCAAAGGGTTGAAGGATTCACACTAGGAAAGCTACGTTGCGCGTCGTTTCCTGTCTGTCATAAAGCTCATGGTATGAAATATTTAAGAACTTGCCATTGCTAGTACATATTGAATCAGCTTTAATTAATGTTTCACAATAAGACCTACGCAATTGTTTGGTAATAAAGATGAACAACTTGTCTCTACTTATAGGCAGAACAAGTACCTACAAGTGGAGAGATTTAGCTTTGAAAGTTCTTAAAGATATTCTAATTTTCTTTGGTCGAATGTTTATTGCAAGTCGTATACATTAATCGTCTGGGCTAGACTGATCGTAAGACAATATACCGACTAAAAAGTATAAAAAATGTTCGGTAATTAGTTAACACAAAATTCAAGAAAGTTGGAGTTTCTTAATTGAACAACTTTTTACCATTTACCCCCTAGATGTGATTCAATCTTCGAATAAAGTTTTATCAAGGAATAAATAACGACCAGCCACGTCTTTGGCTATATCGTTATTCAATTTTTTTTATTGCTGTTCGTGTTTCAGACACTCAATTAGAAATATTCGTAAAAAGATAACTCTTGCTTCTAGCTTGGCTGTGGGATTTAGCGTGTAATTTATTTGTGGAAAATACAGCCCGTGTTTAGTTTTCTCGCGGCGAGTATTTTTCATTACGCGCTCGTTTATCGCTCCCATCAGCATGCTCTACCAGTTCCCAATCGCTCCCGATCCCATGCCACCCGCGCACCCGAACTGACTGCTAGTATTTACAGTCAGCAATTACAATTTTGCTCTCTACTAAGTGTTCCATCCACGGGTAAAGCCAGATGATTTTAACGGTTTATTCAACTTCAGAACGCAATTACGGCGCATGAAATACGCGAATGGATTCGCGGCAATGGCGCAAAGTTTTGATTAGGTATCGGCACACTCGGTATGCGCGCAAATAGCAAACACGAAAACAATTATGAGGGTGCCCTGAACAGCGTGCTATCGGCGGTGCTGGCGTCGGCTTGAGCTGCATTTAAGCAGCGTAATAAAAACGTGCTTTCATTTGAATTGCTCGAGGAGTGAATTTGCGAAATTGCCAGCCGACGCCGTTGTCCTGCATCGTCTTCCTGGTGCACGTCTGCGTCTCAAGCAGAAGGAAACAGGCAGAGTGCGAAAGGGAAGTGAGACTAAAGGCATTCCGCCTGTTGCCTTGTTGTCGACGTTGAGCACTTTTGCCATCGTTGATGCCTTGGAGGCTGGAAATCTAAATTGCATTTACTCAGTCCTTTAGATCCTTTCCATTGAGGGTTAGGTTTCAACAGGAAATGTGTCAGCGCTTTCGGCAAAGTGAGGTGACAAACCTGCCTAATTTGTTTGAAAATTGATGCTCCGTGAAACAGATTTAATGATAAATAAATATAATATTATATGTTTTATTTGATGTGTCTGTCTGGTTGCTGCATATCGTCTGTAAAAAGTATGAATTGCTAAATGATCGTAAACTTCTGCCTGTTTATTATTCATTGAATCATTCAGACTGGTTAGAAATGGAAAATAATGTATGTTAATAATCGTTTATTCATCATTAATGGATCATTATTTTGTCTCCTCGTCGAGCTTCCAGCGTTCGGTGGTTTGAGCAATCGGCATTAATTATTTATAAGAGAAATGCTTGAAAAGTTCCTGCGCTTCTTAGTTTCCGAATTTCAGCGTGAAATCGTAGAGAGAAAGTATAGCCGTTTTGAAACGACGAAATTATTTAGACGTTCTTTTATTTTATTTTATTTCTTTCTTTAGATAATGTTCATTGGGTGCTAAATTTAGACAAAATATTCATTTGTCTCTTTATGAATTAGCATATTTCGGAGCATAAATACATTAATCTAATCAATTATATTTAATCACCAAGATCACGCTTGTGAGTTCCTATGCGTAAACAAATAATCGTGGAACATTGCCCAGGCGTTTAATTACGTATAGTGGCCCTGAAGGCGTAGAAGAATTATAGAAAGCGTAATTTGAAACAGGAAATTCAAATCCAATCCGGAAATTATACACACGTTCTCCAAAAGCAAAAATTAATTTCTTGCGAATTTACTCAGGCGTAAATAATTCACCCGCTTTGTTAATCAATTAATTAATTAATTAATAAGTTTTCCAATGAAGAAGTTGAATTAATTGAAATAAATTAGAATTGACTTCAGAATTCAGTTAATTCATTGTCAGTTGGATTCGCGAATGTCATTCACAATTGTCTTCTCAATCAAAATTCATTCCAAGAAGAATGAATGACATTTCACGGGCGCGTTATTATTAAAAGTGAATAACAAGCTGTTAATGAATCCCATTTGTCGGCTATGTTCTCTTATAATGTTGGTTTGGATACGCGTATTTTCGACATATTTGTCGAAATTTTTGCTTTGCATTCATTTAATAGCATTCACTACACGTTATCCCCAGTATGATTTATTTTCCTGAAGATAATAACAAACATTACTCTTTGCCCATTGTGTTACCATACAACTTATGGTGTGATATCCAAACATATATACCATCCAACAATAAAAATATGTACGACTTGGAGAATATTTCAAGAGAATGTCAGAATATTCAAGACTTTTCTAACACATTTTTCTGACAAAATACAACCTTTCATCCATCACTGCTGAAGCCGTTTATCCCAGAGCAAAAAAGTCGATGGTGAGAGTTCAAAGGCGTCTGAATAATGTTCAAGTGTCTGGCTGAGTTCTCAGTGATACTTGGCCATCTAGCAGCTGAAACAGTTAAATTTATTATCGACATTATGATCGTAATTCGTATAAAAAGCGTTAAAAAGTGCGTTATGGCAGGCGGAAGCGGTCCTGGGACCATAAAACCCTTCTCTCTGCCCATTCATCCGCTGTTTGCTCATTCGTATTGTGGCTGAAAAAATGGCATTTCGAAAAAGCCGGAAAACTTCGGACAACGAACGAGATTATTTATATACATAGGTATATAATATATATTTCATATTTATTTCCTAATATTTCGTGCCCGTAGCAGCATGTGCGCCCAATAGCTTGGTATTAATCATTGAGTAATATGTTGGGTTAATGAAACGTTTTTTATATCGCTCATCTAATCTTTCCTTTCTTTTCTCCCCTAATAAAACGTGTTGGGTTTCATCTGACAACAGGACAAAGATGTTTGTGAGAAAAACCACTTACGGGCAGGAGCAGGAACAGGAGCAGCATTCATGCTGGGTTCTACCTCAACCCGAGCATGTTTGTCCTAGTTTAATATTATCTAAATCGCTAAACATTGTTTCATAAGCACAAGGCAGAAGCAGCGCCTGCGAGGTGTGCTGTATCTCTACAGCATCTACATTTTCCATATGCTGCTAATATGATAGAGCTGTTCTACGCTCGTTGGCTGGAACAAGTTTTCAGCTGAAGGTTGTGATACACGCGAAATAACATCAAAAATGCTAATTTTCGCGTGTGCCCCGCGGAGGACTTAGAAGTAGCATACTAATTGTGCTTTTCAAATTAAGTTACAACGAACCAGCGTTGGTCGCCTTCTGAATCTGACATTCATTCATTGTCAGCACAACAGCAAGAATACTTTTAGGGAAATTCACTCAAGCAGCTGCTTGTGCGAGATGTTGCACAAGAATACTTAACTAATTCTACACGTATTTAATATTATATCACATTTTAGGTACCTGTCTCGTTAATTTTTACTGGAGGTGCTACAAGAGTAGAATATGAATAGCTGATTAATGTAAATTAGAAAGAATAATATTTATTTATTTTGTTGAAAATATTGCTGACAAGCTGATTACACACGAATATAAATGTACGTATCGTGCAATATATTTTCCTGGGCTGTATAAACATAGGTATTTGCAATGCAAAGCATTGATACAATCGGAAAATTTGATTCGAACTCATAAATATACGTTATCAGAATATCAATGCCTGAGTTTATGAATGAAATCGCAACTTTTTATTCGAATTTTCTCTTTTTGTTGTTAGATGACGTGGGTTATAGCTACAAAGCTACGTGATGAATAGATTTTCTTGTGGAAAAGTTCCCCGAAAAGAAAAATAGTCGTCTGCTGTTGTCTTAATTCCTCCATAGGGCTTTATGGCTTAACCACGTCACATTGTTTGCTCGAGATTGCATTGGCGAAAGCTGGACTAATACCGGAAGTTACATTTTCCGTAAAAGTTTATTTTATCACGTACTTGATAAAACATAAAAAGTAATTAAATAATAAGAGTTGGTACAATTTTTATATAAAATTATGAAATTTATGTCGTTGAAGAGACATTTTATGACATCGAATACAAGTGTAAGGAAAATAAATAAAAATACATGGCGATTCTTCACTCGACGCTGGCGCATTGCATGCAGTTAATTAAACATTGTATGCAAGCTATAAACATTTATACGCGTATACTATCATATATTGCCTGGCATTAAGAGAGATGCGAGGCTGCGTTGGTTCGGTTGATTTAACGATGAATTTTGTTGTTGCAGTGCAATACAACCGGTGTTTCTTGTTTTATGCGCTTGTTGCCATGTTTTCTGCATTTATGTTTGTACCAGGTAAATGTAAACTCAACAGCAAGGATAAAATAGAATTCCTTTTTCCACTCACTGCTCTTATCTTTGCTCTGATTTTTGTACAACCAGCCATTAATCTTGATTGTATTTATTAAATTTAAAATATTTTACATATGTACCTATATGAGTATGAATGAAAATATTTTTAGGCGTGGATACTTATAATCCAAAAATATTCTTATATTTATTTCACAAAGCTGAAACTGTGTAATAACACGGCGTAATAATGTGATGATGTGACGTGAATGTATACACATTGTTGAATGTCTGCATGCAAATTGTTTTTGATGTTTGCCAGAAGCAAAACAGGAGGCATAATGGTTGAGTGAATAACACGACTGACCTACTCTTAGGAAAAAGTGTAATTTTAATTAAAACGCGCACCAATGCGTTCATAAAACGTTTAATGTTATTTAATCAAAAATTGTATTTGTACAAACGTTTCTACGCTGAAAAATCACGTTAGGAACATATTTTAACAGTGTCATTCCAACAAATGACCGCTGAAGTGGTATTTTTGCGGAAAGAGAAGTTCACTGCGCTTTAGTATAAAATAATATCTAGAATATATCATATTATGAGAGCTCTTTGCTATGCAGTGTGAAGTATTATAGTCGCAAGAAAAGCCATCGACTCGTGACTTGCATTGGTTGTTGAAAAATGGACATCGGCCAAGCATGAAGTGAAAATATGTGCAAACTATTTGTCCATTTCGTTTCTTCTCAGGCAGCGACAGCTCTGGCAAAAGTTTCCAACACGAAGGAATGGATAACTTTTCTCCGATTTGTCATCAAAAAGTTTAATCAAACGGCGTAAAATATCCAGCGACGAGTTTTTTACTGCGTGTGTTCCTGGAAACCCATTCGTCCAATCTGTGTTTATACTTTTCGCTTTGTTTTTCCACAACTCTGAATGTCCGTGCGTTTCTTTTTGATTTCGTACTATAAATGGATTTTAAATTGCAGACATCTGTGAAAATATAAACCTTTGACAAGCTCCTGTGAACAGATTCATATGCTGCTTGAATATTTATTCTGTTTGGCATTATAAATTCCCTTAGCTTGTCAATTTTTTTACGTTTTATTTGCATAATACCCTATGTTAATTCTAAATCCGAATAAAATCCTGGCAAAAAACAAAGCAAGAGGAGCCAATAAAAAGGCGAAAATGTAGTTAGCAATGTGACAAATATATCTTCTTTATCAGCGCAAAGCGCACAAGAGAAGCACGCGAAAGGAGGATAATGGACGCGGAGTCACTTCCACCCTCAAGACACCGTTAACTAGCACTCAGGGTTGCCACACACCGTGCGTTCGTTCCCCCAAACATTGCAAGGATATAAGGAATCACTCGAGACTTGCCCACAATGATGAACAACCGCAACCGAGTACAGGAAGGACACATTTCTCCTTCAAGTGCTTTGCGAGTTGTACACGATGTCTCTGGACTGCTATAAAGCGTAAATTTGTCAACAAAATTTTCGGCAGTACCTAATCCAATACCAAAAAGATCCAAAGGCTATTCAATTGTCTGGAGTTTGACAGGCAAAAACGTTGGGGAAATAATTAAGTCATAAATCATAGAACTGACATATTTGATAAAAAAATGCTTAAAGTCGTTGGCGTTGGAGAAACACTTGCTAAAAAAGCGCTAGGTGTTTGCATAAAATTGCGTATTATTATTATTACAGTTAGAATTTCCTTCCAAATTTCAAAACATCAGTTTTAAAGGCCAATCCACATATAAAACAAAACACTGTTTGTCTAGTATAGCAATGATTTTAGCACCAAAAGAAAGTGAAAAGCATGCAGATTACAAAACTGCAAACAGTTTCCCAATATTCGCAATAGAACGCGAGATATCAACTTTACAGTTGCCACTTTTCCAAACCTCACTTTTAAAGGCTTAACCTCATATTACGCAAAATATTTTTGGTCTAGTATTCCAATAATTTTGGTACCAAAAGAAAGTTCAAACCACGCAGATTACAAAACTGCAAACAATTTCCTAATATTCGCAATAGAAGGCGAGATATCCGACTTTACAGTTGCCACTTTTCCAAACCTCACTTTTAAAGGCCAAACCGCCAGTGGTGCTC